>CAJUYH010005863.1:0-21804 GCA_910591685.1 Galerucella tenella
AAGTTATTAAAGGTGGATACTTTTATCTGAAAAGCACTGTATAAATATTTATTATCTCATTGATGAAGACATTTTTTATCTTAATCCAGCTTAAAATATTTCTAATGTTTTTTTTGGATTATCACATCTAAGTAATCAGCAGATGAAACTACTTGAATGTAAAAATATGGATATATCAATATAACACTTAAAACCGGTATAGAGTGAGTCATGGGGAACTGTAGGTACATACAGTGTGGAAGAGTCAAATGGAATAAATGAGATCTCATTACGGGCATGTTATTGTTAAACAACAAGGAATGACGACAGTGAGATTTTTGAATTGTGAAAAAATTATTATATTTCCCAAACTCGTTACATTACACTAATAACTTAATGAGTATACTGATTATTCCTCAATAATGTAAAAAAAACAAAAAAACATTATTGTCAATGTAGGAAATCTTCAAAATGCTCGCCGCAAACGTCTTGGCACCATGCTGATCTGGCATAGAAATGTCTTCTAGCGTTACTCAACATCTCAGGCGAGACTGATTTAATCTCAAGCGTGATTCGTCTTTTTAAGTCATCTAAGCTGAATGGTTTAGCTTTGTATACAATACACAAAAAGTACCTAGTCTAATGGCGTCAGATCAGGAGATCGCGCTTGTTATTCTATCGATCCTTACCTTCAAATCCACCGATTTGGAAAAATTTGGTTCAGGTACTGCCGGACATTGATTTGGTAATGGGGTGGTGTTCCATCTTGCTGGAGCCATATTGTATTGACAGGAACTTGTGGGTTTGCTGGATCAGGATATCAGTTCCATATATTTATCTCCATTCAAGTTGCCATTAATGAGAAGGGGAACTACGATATGATTTCTAATTGGATCACATTGTTATCTAACATTGCCATCATTTGTTCACAAAAATACGTTCTCCTATCAAAATCGTCTTCCATGAGCTCCTGAGTTAGCATCATTGTATAGGGATGCATTTTACTTTCCTTTAATATTCGAAAAATTGATGTGTGACCAACGTTGAACAGTGGGGCTGCTTTTTGACCAGAATTATGTGGGTTTTCTCAAAACCCAAGAATCCAATTTCGTATCATCACTTACTGCAGTTGCAGCTACTTTTTTTATCTGTCTTACATTACCAAGCTCGCGGAGCTGCTTTCATATTTTGCAAATTGTTCCTAGGGATATAGGCGGCAAATTCTGATTTATGTTAAAAATTTCAAGTCTATAGCCAATCGGGATATAAGATTCAGATCATATACAAAGTTGGGATCAGGTAATCTGGTCCCCACTACCTACGTTAATACTCTGGTACTCTTCCGACCAGTAATTTCGCCCCCGTAATGAAAATATAATTAAATGTTGTTCTTAGAATTCAGGTACTTAATAAAAATAACAACCCCTTGAATTATCAGATTTGTGATCATTTATCGAATTGAATTTGAGCTGAAAGTGTTGAAAAATAGCATTATGAAAGTAGAAATTATTGAAAGTATTCGGGGCAAAAAAATAAATTTGTAATCGATAACTACAAGTATAGTTTACACAAAAATTTAAAACTACAGACGAAACTTGTTGGAAATGTACCAACAGAAAGTGCAAAGCATGTGTTTATACACTCGGTGAATGTAGTGCAATTTGTGTAAACAAATCTTCGTCGGAACACTGCCATCCTGCAGATATTTCTACCTTGAATAGGCAAATAGTTTTTGCTTCCTGTAAAAGAAAAGCTGATGTTTCCGAAAAACCATCAAAAATTATTCGCTCAGCATTGAAAGAAAATCTACCAGCAACTTTGACAACTCAAGTACATACGTACGAGTACATACGAAAAAATATGTATAATAGTCGACGTAAGTTAATACCCGCTCTTCCCACGAATATTAACAACGTTCATCAAGTATTCAATTCGATCAACGTAAGAACTTCTCAAGACGAACAATATCTTTTTATCAATTGCTTGCCAAGCAATATTATTGTTTTTACGTGCACAACAAATCTCGAAGCTCTGGAAAAATCAGAACGCATCTACGTTGACGGTACTTTTGATTTCTGTACCAAATATTTTTGTCACATGTTCACTATTCATGGTTTTTTAAGCGGACATTACATACCACTGTTGGTTTGTCTTTTACCAAACAAGACATCCGAGACGTACAAAAAACTATTTCTAATGATTATGGATAAGTGTTCCGAAATCAATATTGTTTTAGCAATCAATCAAGTTGGTGTGATTTTGAGATGGGTATTCATAAAGTGGTTCGGGAAGTGTTGCCGGTTCCATCTTGCCCAGGCATGGTTTCGAAAAATTAAATCAATTGGCCTACTTTCGGAATACAATGACGCGAACAGTGATATATAGGCCGTTGGTTACGTTCAACTTTTGGTCTAACTTATTTGGATCCTGATGAAGTCGGTGATTGCATTGCCTTCGAATTAAATGAAAACAGACCGGACGATACAAGGTTGGAAAAGTATTTAGATTATTTGATCGAAAAATATATTGATGATCTATCTCATTTTCCACCGACAATGTGGGCCAAAAATTCAGCAGATCTAACTCGGACAACAAATGCGTGCGAAGCTTTTCATCGAACTTTCAATGACTCTTTCTACAAAGCACATCCTAATTTAATAACATTTCTTGAAAAATTGTATAAATTTCAAATTGAAATTTATGTTAAATTGAAAAGTTTACATTTAAAACCTAAAGTTAGAGACGTTAGTGTTAGAAATAGCCAGAAATTTATTGAAAATATCATTGAAAGATACCAAAGCGGTGAGATAGACAGACTTTATTTTCTAGCATGTGTAAAATCATTCAAATGTATCAAATTTTGACATTTGCATCGTTTAATAACATGTATTAAATATAGTAGTAAATAAAAAATGAATAAAAATTTTGTTTTATTTCTCTCTATTATTTAGATACTAGTCTTTGCGTAATACTTGTCAAAGTACCCGTTAAGTGCTTTGCGTACTTACACAACTTAGAGAAACTATAATAGGTATATGTTTATTCTATAGGGACCAGATTACTTGTACGGAATATTATACGTGCCGGCCACGGGGACTAAATTACCTCCTAAATATCTGTGAGGTCATATTCGGAGACAAAATTACCAACTCCGACAAAGTTAGGTGAACCCGGACGAAAAAAGGGAGTTAATGAAAACGTGATAATAAAATAAAATAAAGTAAACATGATGGTAATAACACATTAACATTATTCAACTCGCGACTACGGTTTTTAAATTTCCTATGAAAAAAATCAAGCTACTCTAGTATTGTACAAAACTTACCTTCACAGAAAACCACATTTCAGTTCAATAATAAGGTAGTCCAATCAATGGTACGTCTATATAAAGATTTATTATCTGAATGATATGGAGACATTTTATATCTTAACTCAGCTTAAAATATGTCTAGTGAATTGAAATATTGTTTTTTGGATTATCGAATATAATTAGATAATCAGCAGATGAAACTACTTGAATGTGAAAATATGGATAAGTATATTAATATGGGTCAACTCTTAAAACTGTGATATAGAGTGAGTCATGAGGAACTGTACATATAAATGGCAATTAATAGTTCAAGATAAAGAGCCATTAGTCATTACTTATTTTCAAACGGGTGTATGCCGATAGCGCGCAGCGGTCAGTTCAATCCTTACAGATTATAAAAGGGTTCTAAAAGGTTAATTCAGAAAATTAAAAACAAAAGAGAGCAAAACTTGACTTATCTTTCTGAAGAGGAATCTTTTAGATATTTAGTTTACCTTTTCTGAATGAAAACATCTCTCAAAAAGTTTCAAAATTGTTTAATAATAAATTAATAGATACTAGGATTTCTTTCAAGAACAGTAATAATTTGAGTAAACATTTGGTTAATTCAAAAGATAAAATTGATAAATTATCAAAAAGTGGTATTTACAAACTTGAATGTAATGATTGTGAAGCTTCATACATAGGTAGAACTTGTAGACCTTTAAAAGTTCGAATAGGTGAACATTTGAGTAGATGTGATAATTCTGCTTTTGGTCATCATTTAAAATTTAATAAACATAGTTTCAGTCCTAATCGTAATTCAATAATTTTAAAAGAAGTTAATTCTAAAAATTTTAACAGGTTGGATTTTCTAGAAGATTTACAAATTAGTAAGGAATTGCAAAACAATGATCTTTAATTGTCTGAATAAGCAAGTACAATTAAATAGATTTTATGTTCCTTTGCATAGACGTTTAATAGATTAAATAGTATATCCATAAAAGTTCTCTCTATGATGATTTTCATATTTATCAACAACATTATCAGATTGATACCATACAGTTCAATTAATGATCATCAATTCTAATTTTTTCCATATTTTTAAATTACAAAATTCATTTTTTGGATATTTCTGGACTCTTGTTAGGTTGTTTGTTTGAATTAGATTTGGGAATGGGTTCTCATTAGACCCTTAATCTTTTTCTGGCTTAGATGTTTTGATTAATTGGTTCTCATTAGACTCTAAATCAGAATTTTCTCAATGAAAATGACTTACATTGGTTTTGGGATATCATTAGATACATAATTCAACTAATAGTTCACTTTGCATTTAAATGTATTTTTGTTATTAACAATTGCTGGAATTTGATTTTACATACTTCATTCTTTGAATGATTGTTGTGTTTGGAGTTTCTTCTGACTATAATGATTGGTTATCTATTTTAATTAGATTTAGGAACGGGTTCTCATTAGACCCATAATATTTTTTGGTTTGGTATCAGATTTGAATAATACGTTCTCATTAGACTTTAAAATCAAATCTTTTCCTTTATTTAGATGGCTGATTTTTGGTTTTGAGGGACTACCGGATCACAATTTTTATTCATTAAAATTTATTATTTGAAATTATGCTCAGATAATTACTTTCATTGATTTACACAAATATTTTATAATTTTCAAATTAATTTTTTTTTTGCTTTTGGAATCTCTCGATCCATTTGTGAGTTTTCTATTTTGAATTAGATTTAGCAATGGGTTCTCATTAGACCCTTGATCTTTTTCGGCATCTTATGATTTGATGGGTTCTCATTAGACCTCAATATATCAAATTTATTTATAGTTTATTTAGGAAATTCACATATTTGGTTTTGGGACATTACCAGATCAAAGAAAATTTTGAAACTTTGGTTCTTTACGCCAGGTTATGTTTGAGCGACCAGGGGTCGCGACGCAAAAGATGTGACCGTTACGCGTTACGTTACGCTGCGTTATGTTATATTGCTTCGTTATGTGCCGTGCTTTTGTGTGTTTGTGCCTCCTTAGTCTCTCTCTCGTTTACGAAGCAGCGATTCATAATAATAAATATGCTCCTGCCCGGATTCGAACCCGGGCCGCCCGCGTGCAATGCGAGCATTCTAACCACTGAACCACCGATGCTATATTGAAATTCTATGCAAAGCTGGTATTCGCAGTGCTGGTGATCTACTTGAATTTGTTGGGATAAATTTTTACTATTATTTCCATAATTTTTCTTGCGCGATTAAGGGGTCTAGCACAATTACTTTTCGAAATACAGGGTGTTGAAATTTTGAAAACTTGAATGTTTTAATTCGATAATTTTAAAATGGATGGATAAATTGATTTGACATTTGGCAGGTTGTTTTTAAATGTAAAAGGGCATACCTATTTTGAAAGAAATTGTAGTTTGTGCAACTAGTGTGGATATGATGGCCATATCGCACGAGGACGAAGTTTGAGCACGACGCCGTAGGCGGAGTGCTCAATCATTCAAGTGCGATATGGACAATCCACACGAGTCGAACAGCATATTTTTTCTACGACCCACTTAAGAAAAATCTAGAAAATAAAAATTTCTATAAACTGTAATATAACTTCAAATTAAACATTTTACAATTCAATTTTATGTTTCCACTAATTTTGTGATGAACGTACAGTTCTTGAATGTCCAATTTGTATAATGCTACGGTTTCATTTTTTAAATATACGATGCTGTTATTAGTAGATGTTGCCAGTCGGACTCCCTCATGAATTATTTAAAAATAAAATTAACAATAAAAAAAACCTTCCTCAGGGGAAATTTAACCTGGGTCTACTGCGTGAGAGTCTGGTATGCTTACTACTCGACCACCAAAGAATATGCAAATCGTTTATCTATAACGTCAGATGTATTACATAATTTTTGCTTAAAAGGAACTAAAGTTCCTACCGTGTGTCCCGCGATACGTTCTACCTTTTTTACAATAATTTTACTTTTATCTCATGTTGGATAGCTTGAGTTCTGTGTCCACTTGAATTGTCATTTGTCACTTGTTAGTTTTAAATTGAAGTAGTGTCACTTCGTCTTCCGGTCTACTAACACGTGTTCGTGTAGTGGTATGAAGAATTTAATAAAATTAAAAATGTTCATAATATGAAGACAATTCAACCCCAATCAGGGGAAAATTTAATTTTTTAAAAATTTTAAATTTAATGTAATTTTAATAGTGACGTTAATGTGTTGTAGACATTTGACTAGCTTTCTTGTTTCATATCTGACGAGTAAGTAATAATTCTTTACTAATTTCTTTTTAAAAATTTTCCAACGATTATTGCTTACTTGCAGGTATGGCACTGATGATGGCCTAACAGCCGAAAGCGCTTTGCAATTTTAAATAAAATTTTACACAGAATACAAAAATGTTTTCTTGAGGTTCTAAAAGAGACAGGTTGATTGCGCGCGGACATGATATTATGATTATTATTTTCTGATATTTTCATACATAGTTATACTTTGATCAACCGAGTTTGGGTCTGGGTTTTCTTGTTTTTTTTTTAGTTTTCTATATCTTTTTTTTATTATTTATAATATATTAGTGTATAAACGAGCATATTTCTATAAAGGAACCGTTCGCGCAATTGACCGGTTTACCGATTATATACCGCGAGCTATTGACCCATAGAATTTCAACTACCTGAAAACATTTCTTACCGCTGCGCAGTACTGACCGTTGCCCTTTCAAACTGATTCAACCATTGGTTTCAAGTGGTAGATTATATTAGAATTGGAGTGGCTCTTTGTCCTATCCCACTGCGACCTTTGCAGATCTATTGTGGTCCTCCCTATATTGAGAGCTCAATATCTAGCTTTATTCTTTTTATTAGACCTAATAGCCTGGATACCGCCTCCTTTGCGTAGCTCTCTGCCCTCGGTTTTTCTTCTCCGAATAAGTGAAACCGCACCCTTGCTAGGCCTTCGCACTCACAGAGTGAGTGTGCTCCGCGGTTTCTTCTTCTTCCTGGCAGAACCTGCATAGGCTGTCATCTGCAAGGCCAATTGTGTGCATATGTTTCCTCAGCCTACAATATCCGGTCAACATTCCCACCATCATCCTCGTCGCTTCTCGACTGACATAGTAGGTCGTGTGACAGTTTTGTCGAAGGGCTTTTAAGGAATAATTTTGCGTGTCTTTGTGCTGGGGTTTCATACCACCAGCGCATCGCCTAGTTGTTTATCCATTTGCGGATGCTCTCTTTACTTAGGCATTTTGCAATTCCACAGGAAGGCTCTGGACCTATCATGACCTCCGTTGCTCCCTGCTTGGCTAATTCATCAGCCTTTTCATTGCCTTTTATTCCTTGATGGCCTGGTACCCAGGCTAGGGTCACTCTATTATGACTACCTAGTCTGTTTAGGGCCTTCCGACACTCCCACACCAGATTTGATGTTATCTTATATGAGCGTAACGCCTTAAGTGCTGCTTGGCTGTCGGAGTAGATGACGATTCTTTGGTTATCGACCTCCTGTCTCATCAACTCTTCTTCACAGTATTGCACCGCCAGTACCTCTGCCTGAAAGACAGTGGCATGTTTCCCTAGGCTTAGAGAGATCGTGATCTTCTCTTGTACCCCATAGGTATATTCCGGCTCCTACTAAGGAGTCTATTTTCGAGCCATCAGTGTACCAGTTGAGATTCGCTGTTATAGGAGGCACTGCTTCCCAGTCCTTTCTCTCTGGAATGTAAACTGTATAGTCGTTTTTAAAGCTAGATTGTTGGGCAATCTGATTCATTGGCATTCCCAGTATTGGATCTGCCTTTATTTTTTCATATAGCTCTTTGTAGACCTTACCGTGTTCTTGGCTTATCGGAGAAGGTCCCTGTAATAATCTGTGACTTCCAAGGGCGATTCTGGCCTTGTGTGTGGTTTTTTCCATGTGGAAGTTCCATGTGAGCTTTTGGTCAAATAACACCACTAGGTATTTAACTTCTTTCGCAAATGGAATTTCCACTCCGTTAATTTGCGGCTTTTGTAGACCTTGCAATTTTCTCTTTTTTGTAAACGGTACCAGTGTAATTTTGTGCGGGTTCACTGCCAGTTCTTCCTTCCTACACCAGCCACTCACTATATCAAGCGCCCTTTGGGTGCGCTCTGATATTGTGTCTGGAAACCGTCCTCTTATCACGATAGCAATATCGTCCGCATACCCCAGGCACTGAATACCTTCAGATGAAAGCCTTACTAGAAGCGTGTCTACTAGAATCGCCTACAAAAGAGGCGATAATTCGCCTCCTTGAGGACAACCCCTTTCCACCCCCGCTATGATGGTTGCCTCCCCCAGGGTGGATCTGATTATCCTATTCCCTAGATTAGCTGCAAGCCACCAGCAGATGATGGGTTCGACCCCTCTTCTTTCCATACACCTTGTTATAGATAAGAGGGAGAGGCGTTATTGAATGCTCCCTCTATATCCAGGAAAGTAGCTACCTACTGCTATTTCCTCGTCGTCGATCGACTTGGACAGTAGCCTATTTCGAGTGGTATATCATACACTTGGAATGCTTGCGCTTTTGAAAAATTTGGGTCTGTTACAGGCTTACAGGTACCAGGTAAGAGAAAATAAGAATCATAACTTTCGGTAGCTGATTTTCATGTATACTTTGTAAAATATTACTCTAAAGTATAGAATCCAGTATAGCCAGACGCTTTCCACTGACCATAACATATGTCCATCGATCATTAAAAGGACTAGATAAATGACCCGCTATACTAACAACACACTTTGTGACAAAACAAGGATAGCAATACACACAGAAAAGGTCACAGATTCCAATAATAGTGCCGTGCTGTGTGAGGATTTAATTTGATGAAAATATAATTTATTTAAAGCCGCGTCCACATTATGTCGAATGGTGTCGATCGACAATGCCCTCATTGTAAAGCTGCGTCCACATTATGGATCGATAATGTCGGGCGACCATGTCGATCGACACCATTCGACATAATGTGGACGCGGCTTTAGATCCATTTGTTACTCGAAGAATTAACTTAATTTGCAGTCGATTTTGAATTATAAACACGTAAAGTTAGGTAAGGTTCTATGTGAGTGGGGCCTCCTAGCCACCTCCCATGCGGCCCCCGTTAGGTCTATTGGGGCTCACCACTGGGGATTTCAATTCACCCCACAAGCCTGTGCTTCTGACTAAGTTGTATTTGTATTTGGTTGTACTTGGTGATACTTTTTTGAAGTCGTTCGGCTCTAAGGTACTAGAACCGAAGTGTGTAGGCTCACAGCACTTAGCCCACATGTGACCCATTGTACATCCTCCCGAGGAGTTGTCCTCCTAGGTCATTGTCCATCCTGTCCTTCTCAGGAAGGAGGACAGGTCACTAGGAGACATCTCCTTTATATCGGCAGGTGTAGGCCAAGACTCACCGAACACACACTCTCTTATTTACGATAACTCCGGACACTCGCATAAGACAGGCCTGACAGTTTCATCTTCCTGTTCACACATCCTGCATAGAGGTGTGTCCACTAGCCCCATAGTATGGAGGTGTTTCCATAGTTGACAGTAACCAGTCAGAAGTCCTACTGTTAAACGTAGGTTTTTCCTGGTCATCGCCAAATATTTCTTCGGCGCCAGCTTTCCAGGGTCGCCCAGGGTGATCCTGGCAAGACTGCATCCTTTGATTCCATCCCATCTCTTAAGGGATTGAGCATGGGTGTAACGTCTGGCTAGTTCCGCAATTGTCGAAGTCGTTAGGCCATAGGTGTCACTGGGTCCTAGAATTTTTAGTCCAGCGGCTTCCCTGGCTAAAGAATCAGTAATGCGATTTCATTTACTCCTGTCGTGCCCTTTAACCCACCTCAAGATAATATTGTTATCTGCCGAGACGTCAGCTAAATCTTGGTGGCACTCTAGTACTAGCCTCGATATAACACGTTGTCTGTTCAAGGCTAATAGGGCTTGTCTACTATCAGTGCATATTATTATGTTTTTGCCAGAAATTCCTCTTCTGGTTAGTTCTTTTGTGGCAATTGAGATACCAGCCAGTTCTGTTTGAACCACGCTGGTATTGTTTCCCATTCCCCACTTAATCTTGAGACTCAGTGCTCTCGAGTAAACTCCACATCCTGAGCCTTCTTTCATTTTCTGAACCATCTGTATATATGCGTATTGCATTTGCAGCATCTGGCTCTGTGTTCTGTTTTATTTGAACCGAATATATTATACCTTACCCTGCCCAAAGCTTGGAATGAGAATTACAGAACCGACGTCCGAGGTCTGAGGCAAAAACACGTACGTATAGTTAAACAATGCATATTATTTTCTTTTACCTACGACCCCCCCTGTAATCAGTCAATAACACACAGTCGGTATCAATGTAATGACGTCTATTACGCACTGTAAAAAAAACGCACAGCTGTAAAGTAAATCGCACGGCTTCCCTAGCAACATCTTAGCAACTGTCAATAGACGTCTCCATTTTATTCAAAATCTACTATTTGAAAACATTAGATATGGACACGTTTAACTATGAAAAGCCCATAGGGCTATGTATATGTATTGATTATAATTGAAAAATGGACTTTCGATTATCAAAAATATATTAATAATGATTAAACGTTAGTTCTTTAATGTGCTTCTTTCATTGGTAATAGAGTAATAGAGATGGAGTTTACCAACCACCTCTATTTATGTAACTGTTATTTCTTATGATTCTTATAAAAAAATACAAGTACAAGTAGGTCGTAGGTAAAGTATAGTACGTAACTCGTGTTGTAGAGCATTTTACGCACGAATGGAAAAGTTACGCACGATACCGCGTAGCGGCGAGTGTGTAACTTTTCCATTCGTGCGTAAAATGCTCCTTACCACACACGTTACGTAATATACTATTAATAATGAAAGATTGTATTCTAAGTAGAATGTTCATATGGTACAACTCCCAAACATGTATGGACTCTTTTAATCAGATTTTCATTAGTCGCTTGTGATATTGATCCTTCATCTATTTCGTTAAAAACGTGAAGGACTTTATTTATCATACCGTCATTAGTAGTGAAAGGTTCAGAGCATACCTTATTTCTAATATTATATCCTTAAATATAGTTATCTAATAGGTAATTGTGGGGATCTTGGTGGCCAGAGAAACGGACCTTTATTAGCTATCAATCAATCGGTAAATATTCATCAAGCAATGTACCTACTCATCGAACATTAAGAGTCGGTGCACCATCTTTGTTGGGGGTATAGGCACTCTGAACGCGTAAGGGTGTTGCCACCTACAGAGTCCTGTCACCTTCTAAAATTGCTAATTTGATAAGAACTGTAACGCCGCTGCAGATACTTCCTTATATTTCAAAGCTGACAGTGTTGAATTAACGTAGGGGCTAGACGGGGCTTAAGCGCCGGCCCCACGAAGCTTCTTGGGGCCCAGTGATACAGAAAAAATGTTATGGTGAAAAAAAAGAATAAGAAAAGAAAAGAGAAAATCAACAAATCTATTTCACTATTGTTAATAAAGCTGGTAGAGTTTTTGTATTACTTTTTCTTTTTTGAGGCTTTACTCCTCTCTTAAGTGGGCCCCCGCAGGAGTTGGATCCGCTACTGACTACTGATATCCTAACCTAACAACGTTTTACGACGTATAGTTTCATCTGGTTTTTATTGTTGAGAGTGGAACTTTTATTTTAAGAGAAAATGTCAAGAACATGTATACCTAGTGAAAGACTGTAATGTGAGGTGCACCCAGTGAGCTTTAATTCCACAAAACATGTTTCATTAACTAAAAGTGGTTATTCTTCTATACAGCTTTAAAACCTCTGGATGCCGGAGGAGGGTACAAATGTACCCCACATACTGTTTTTTGGGTGTATTTTTTGCATTTTGCTTAGAATCAAAAAATGCTGCTGAGTAATCCTCAGTTGGACCCTCATTTATCAGTACATATATCAAAAAAACAGTTTTCTTTTTTTTAAATAAATGTGAAAATAATTAGGTGGGGTACATATATTGTACCCCATTTGGCATCCATGTATTTTTTTATTAGTCTTGAAAGCAAGGTTGGCAGTGCTGTTTCAGACATCGTAACTTTGCGTCCGACTCGTATTAAGGTCGATTCAAACACATCAGTCCCGTCACGGCACAGTTCCGGTGCCGAGCCGAACAATCCGTCAAAAAAAATATTCTTTAATAGAAATATCCGGCGGCGTTCACATTTATCCGTCGCCGTACAGTTTCCAAGCAGCCAGGATTCGACCCGCTTCTGTGACGGAACGGTACCGGTTCGGCGTCGGAATTGTGGCGTGACTGATGTGTTTGAATCGACCTTTAATAGAAATATCCGGCAGCGTTCACATTTATCCGTTGTCGAACAGTTTCCAAGCAGACAGACTTCGACCCTCTTCTGTGACGAAACGGTACCGGTTCGGCGTCGGAGCTGTGACGTGAGTGATGTGTTTGAATCGACCTTTAGTTGTAGGCAAAGCCGACCGTTGCCGAGGCGCTCATACGGCACGTACACACAGATATATTTATTTCAGTTAGTATTATTTGATACGCGTGTTGAGACTGTTACTTACTCTTGTTTCGTGAGTCGGTGTTACGATATGTCGCAGAAAAGGAAATTGAATTTATCTACAGAAACAGATCGTGCAACTGCCTTACAGTGGGTTGATGAGAGTGATGAGGGTGAGAACGTTTTAGAAACAGATTCTAAGTGTTCTGGGTTAGAAGACAACATAGAAATTCAAGATGTTGAACCTGAGATTTGTGAGGTATGCTATTTTGATATGAACTTTATTGGAAAATGTACATAATATATCTACTTTTAGACTGATGAAGAAAATGATCAAATTGATGATAGTGATCCTACATATGTATCAAAAAATGGATCAGTTTGGAATCAGAAAGGCACCCAGACCCGCACGAACGGCAATGCAAAATATAATCACAAGAAAACCAGGACTCACTTCGACGTCAGACGTCGAAAAGTTTGTAGGAAATTGCAAAGAACACTATTTGCCCAACTCGCATCTTACAGTTGACGAGCAACTAGTATCTTTTAGAGGAAAGTGTCCCTTCCGAGTTTATATGAAATCGAAGTCTGCTAAATACGGAATCAAAATTTGGGCTCTTGTGGATAATGACTCAACATATGCTCTAAACCTTCAAATTTACACGAATACACGGGAAAGGAAGGAAATAAATCGGAAATAGACCAGGGAAAAAGATTGGTTCTCGACCTAGTTGAAGATCTTGAAGGTCGTTACGGAATAACAACTGATAACTTTTTCACCAGTATTCCTCTTGCTAACGAGCTTTTGAACAAAAATCTGACCCTATGTGGAACCGTGAGGAAGAACAAACAGGATATTCCTCCAGTTCTTCTACCACATCCTTCAAAAACGGAGAAGTCTTCCGTATTTGCATTTCAAGATAAATATACCTTAGTTTCATATGTTCCTGCTAAAAATAAAGCCGTCATCCTTCTTAGCACTCAGCACCATGATGACAAAATTTCGGGAGAAGAGACCGATTATAAGCCAGAAATAATTCTACATTACAATGACACAAAAGGCTCGGTTGACACCATGGACAAAATGGTAAATGAATATCTACTCGGTAAAAAGATCGACCAAAAGGTAGACATTGCTTGTCTAAATGCATTTGTGTTGTGGATAACAAAAAACCCCCAGCTTAGTACAACTGCTGCACATAAACGCAGATACTTTTTACTAGACATGGGACAGCAACCTATAAAACCCTATGTTGAAAGACGACTACAATCGGGTGTGACGTTTCACAAACGTATACTAAATGCAATGTATGATTTTATAGGCACCTTAGATCCTGGACCTAGTACAAGAATCGAGAGCAATCAAAAATCCATGGGAAGGTGTGTACTCTGTCCTAGAAAATATGACAAGAAGAGCAGAATAAGTAAGTGTGACAGATGCAGAAACTTTGTTTGTCGTGATCATCATGTAACTACGAAATCAAAAATTTGTTCAAAATGTAGTTTATTGGATCCAGAATTTTCTAATTAACTTCGTCATGTAAAATTTTATTTTTTGTATTTCTTGATTATATTTGTATCGAATATGCTATTAAAATTATATTCAAAAACAAATATCGCTTTTTTATTATTTAGATATAAGTAATAATGAAAATATAGAATATTTTGAGAGTTGTAAAGCAAAAAAAATGTGGGGTACACAATGTACTTCCTCCGGCATCTTCGCAGATGCGCGTCCCTCCGGGATCCGAAGGTTAAACTTCCTAGCCATGAAGAACAACGTTCAGTTTGGCTGGAAAGATTAGTTAAAGAATACATACCCATAGATATCGTAGAATAATAATTATTATTCTTCAATATCTAATGGTAACGTGCATTATTGAATACGACAATATTACACGAAACCGTAAAAATACTTCATACTTACCCAGTATATTGCATTGTTGTTGAACTCCTAACATTTATTTTTCTTCATGTTTGTGTTTGAAATATGTAAAAAAACGTTCTATTTATTGTGTACTTTTTGTATTTAATAAAATATATCAACTTGATGATTATTGCTTTATTTTTCACACTTCAGGCATTAAATGGTCCATTTTTTGGGATTTAATTTAATTTAACTTGACTATTTGATTGTTATTATTATAATATAAATCCAATGTTGAGTAGCTTTTAATGAAATATTCCGAAATGGACCATAAATGCCATTTTGGAATAAAAGTAAAATTACAGTTATTTTGAATGTGCCGCCAAAAACTGAAAAGTTACAGTAATCTTCTTTTTCTACTGCTAGAGCTACTGACGGGACAATAGAGGGCGCCACGGGTCAGTTTCCCATCTGTAAGTAATAAGGTTATCTGTGGTTGAAACAGTATTATTATTGGGTAAATCGTGCATGGTAGAAATACTTGCTGTAGAATATTGCGGTAACGCTCTCCTTTCAAATTCGTCATAAATCATGAGAAATTAAACAGAAAGGACTTTATAAATTCACTATCCCATATGACGTGAGGAATTTCATCACTCCAGAAGTAACAGTTATGGCAGTTGAACATACCATTTTTGGTAAACTTTGATTCATCACACCAAATAATGTTTTTTATTCAATCTCCACCTTCTTTTCATTTCAGTGAAATCCATCCACAAAAGTCTACACGTATCACGTTATCTCCAGGATGTAAATTTTAAGAAGTCCTGTGAATTGTCTTATCGACACCTGCAACAGTTGCTCATTACCTGAAGATGGATTTGTATGCGCTGAAAAATATCCCAGAATGTCTAATTCCGAGTCTCCATTGTTGACATGAATTTTGGGCTTGTTTCTTTTACTCATAAACTAACCAAACTGGGAACAGTTGTTCAGCAGCTTTACAGTCATGATTTGTTCGAGGTTTTTCAATTTTATTTTATTATTTGTTGTCGGGGATGTCACGAGAAGAGACAAAAATAAACATGTAATAAAATTGTGCAGCTCGTGTGATGTATAACTGTTTTTTAATCTTTTGTCAATTGCACTGATCCTTTGATACATAAAAGAATTTGAAATATTTATAATCGTTTATAAATAAAACATACTGACAGTAAATAAAGATAAGTAAGATCTATTGACAATTTCGCAAAAAATTATTTATAATAGGTTTGGTACTTGTGTTGTAAGATATTTATACATGATTCACATGAGTCGCACAATGTGGTCATCGATTATTGAATGATATTAAAAACTATTGATTTGTATTTTCATTAAAATCATTTGCTGCTAGAAAAATAAACTACTACAATAGACGACTCTTTCTCGTACCAGATAATACTTTGATATCATTTTAGGGTGCCTTGACTGTCCAAGCGCATAACATAATTGGACTCTCCACAGAATAGTGGAATTTCTCGTCCATCAAAAGAAGATTTGGGTCAGTTTTTTAAATTATTCTCAACTTTCAGCATAAACAATAAATGAATAAACCATAGACTACTGGAATAGACAAAAGTTCGAAATCTGTTTGTGGTTATGTAAGGTTTAAAACCACAGAAATAAATATGAATTGCGAGGATTAAAAAAATTTGATAAAGATGACTACAACAAGAAAGGAGAAGAAGTAATACTAAGCGAAGTGTTCTCGACTCCGGGGTTGTGTGTGCTTTGGTCCTTAGACAAAGAGATATAAGCATTGGTCCCATACTTCTAGTAGGATTTATTAGCTGTTTTGTACATTTGTTCTGTTCTCTTTCAAGAATTTAATTCCGAGCTTTCGAACCACTACGTGTTCATTTTCAAGGAATATATTTTCTTTTAAGTTTTTTATGTACAAATGTTCAATTTATTACTAATTATATAAATTATTCACCTCTAATCTCATTTAAATGTATTCCTTGAAAATGAACATCTAGTGGTTCGAAAGCTCGGAATTAAATTCTTGAAAGTGTACACTTTGGTATTATTGCCACATACCCACAAAAACTCCTATTATTATTAGGTGTAGATCCATTGCTGATGTTTTAACTTCAGTGGTAGGCTCTTGGAGTTTCATACGAAACTCTTCTGCACAATATACTACGTTCAACTGCCACTTTTGCACGGACCATCTGAGTGCCATCACTTGAGTTCGTTCCAAAATTTCTTGCACTATTTACAGTTTGCATGTTAACAGCCCAACCTTTCCATGGCTTGGTTGACGACTTGCCTCCATCTTACCTTGTCCATTGTCTTACCTTTCCAATTTCTGATATTAATTCTTCGTAGATCCTCTTCAACCTCCGTTTTTCATCTTGTTCTGGAACTACCTCTTCTTTACCTTCGTCCTATTGAGTTATGTATCAATACTTTCGGTAGCCTTCCTGTCATCATTTTTTCTACATGTCCTAACCCTCTTTTATCGTTCCAATAATACTGGAATCTTTATCTAATTCTTCGAGCTCTTTGTTTGTCCTTCTCATCCAAATTCCATTTTGTAATTTTCCTCCAAATATTTTTCTCGGTACTTTTCTTTCCCATATTTGTAGCATTTTTTTTTATTTAGTGCTCATGTTTCTGAGGTATATGTAATATGCCTACTCACAATTCTGTGAATCTTGATTTTCGCGCTCCTTGATATCTTATTGCTTTTGGATTTCTTCCCCCACATTGGGTTTTCTTGTAATTATTATTCCAAGGTACTCGAATCTTTCTTTTTCTTAAAATTTATACTTCTTTATTTCGGCTGTTTGTACTGTTAGGAAATTTCCTTCTATAAAGTCTCGATCCTGTCCATTCCATGTACCTATCTTATTTTCAGTTCAATTATAGCTTTGTTCGCGGGTCTGATTACGAACTAATTCAGGGACTGATCGCATGCGCATTTTAAAAATTGTCGTTCGCGGTTTGATCAGTTCTGAATTTTTAGTAATAGTTCTGTGTTCGCGGGTCACAGTGATTCAGTAAATTATTGATTCGTAATCAGTCCTAGCAGTTCTCTGATTTTGGTAAGGACTGAAAGTTCAGTTCGGCCGCTCATGCGCAAATGATCGATATGTTAGTTGTTTCATTCATATGGTTTTATTTTAGTACATTTTATCTTATTTTAGTTGTTTCACTTGTTTATTGCATAGACCACGTTTATTGTTTGCTTTGTTGTTAAAATAACAATAAATTACACATATATTCAATTATTTACCTCTTTCTGCTTCGCACATTTTGAATAAATATTTTCTTTAAAAATTAAAATCTGTATACAACACAAAGAAAAGGGACAAAGGGAATCACAGTGAAGGGAATGGCGAAAAAAGTTACAGTTAGCTGTGGTGTTTTATTTTCTTCAAGTCCTGAAAGGTAATCACACAGGGTGATCTGTGGTTCTCTAAGACATAAGATCGTTCGCGGTATACTTGGAACTATTTGCTGGTTCGGAACTAAGCATGCGCTCTAGACAATGTACAGTTAATTCCAGACTGATTCGGAATCGGTTCGGATTGTGACCCGCGAACATAGCTTATATAGGGGCCTTTTTTCTAGCTTTAACTAGCTGCGAAATTACCGAGAAAATAGAAAATCAGTTAGAGTTCATACAGAGTACGGCAAAAGTCTGGGACCGGAACAATATCGAAGAAACTATAATTTGAAAATATTTGGAAATATACAGGGTGTTCCAATGAAGTGTGGCGTATCGAAGTTATATTTTTTCTCATGGAACACCCTATATATATTTTATTGCATTTTCTGAACATTTCGAAAAAAAATTAATTACTCATTGATATAACAAATTCTAGTAAATTTTCTCTTGCAACTAAATAGCCTGACATTCGTTGAATGTATTACACGATTGAGAACTGAATATCTCTTCACAGGGTGTTCAGAATTTTCAGTTTCATTATTAGACCATTCAATAAGCAGCATCAGGCTTATTTTAAATAGATCACCCTGTATTTTAATGATTTATCATATTAAAAATGTCCTCTTTCGAATGCTATGATATGATGTATGATATTAAATACAACATAAATAAAAACGGAACTAACAACAAACAACTAAGAGTAATAAACTTTTTGTTTTTTATTTTTCCATAAAATGTCTAAGTGTATAGTGATTTTTCTGTGAGAGTAGCTATATCTTTTTAACCACTCGGTATAGGATAGCAAAACCCTATATTTTCTGAAAGCTACAAACGTGATCTATTTAGTTTCTTACAACAACTATGCCAAGATCATTGGTTTGAAATCTAGAGAGAATTGCAGATGTTTGAAAATCAATTTAGCATACAATTTAAGAAAATTGTAAATTGCACGAAAAGTTTAATACCTATGAACAGAACACCCTCTCACCATTCGAAAGACGACATTTAGATGTAAGAGTTAATTCGCTAGGATTTGTTATATCAATGAGTTATCAAGTCAGCATAACTCGGAACCTTCTGTACTTAGGTATAGGGAACCATTATGAAGGAGTATTATATATTTCTTAGGGTCAATCGGAAAATGCAATGAAATAAAGGGTGTTCCAAAAGAAAAAATATAACTTTGATACGCCACTCTTCATTGGAACACCCTGTATATTTCAAAATATTTTCAAATTATAGCTTAAGCTGGAGTAAAATTTGTGGTATAAAAAGATTTTCCAAAAAATTGATATTTTCTTCGATTTCTTCTTCGAAAAAAGGCAGGTATTTTCTTCGATATTTGTCCGGTCCCGGACTTTTGCCGAACTCTGTATAATACTCTTCTTTTGGTGTCATCGATTGTTAATGTCCTTCTAACACATTACGTTGGAAGAAATGGAAAAAAGGCAGGTCTGTGATTAATTCTAATGATAATATCACAATAATGAACCGTTTAAATGTACTACAAACGTTAACCCTAATTTTAAACTTGAAAAAATTTTATTGGTTGATGTTTAGACCTATCAATCGGGAAAAATTCTCCTAGTGACCTGTCCACCTTCCTGAGAAGGACAGGATGGACAATGACCTAGGAGGACAATTCCTCGGGAGGATGTACAATGGGTCACATGTGGCCTAAGTGCTGTGAGCCTACACACTCACCCTCCCCACTCTACAGATACAGAACTAGTGACAGATAACAGAAATGAAATGGTGACATGCCAAGAGTTCCTGGAATTTTTGGCCACCGATGTGCTGTGTATTCAGCTAAAAAGTCATTTTAAATTCCAAGATTTACGCTTCGGGGGTGTATTCATTATTTTAATAAAGCAATATATATGTTCGCAATGATAAAAAACATGCAAAAATCTTGTTTCAAGGGGTAGACATTAACTGTCATTCTTGTCAGAAAAACCACTTTTAGTTGGCCACACTGACCTTAGACTGAACTCCTCTATTTGGCTGAATACGATCCTGATTATTTTATTTATTAAATTCAAGGTAAGCTATATGTCAAAATAGCAAATAAAATAAACGACATACCCAAAACCGGAATATACGTCACCAATGATGACGCACACCAAAAGGGCTATTGTGTGGTTGAAATAGTACCATTCTGCTTTTTTAATTACGTCAATTATTGAAAAACGTATTCAATATTAAATATAAAATACACATATATATTGAAACATAACAATTATAATATTTAGATTATGCAGACGTTTCTCCTCTATAAAGAATTTTTTTAGATTTCGTTTTTTCTGCAGTTTCTTTGTTATAAATTTTTCTTTTCCTTTTTACTGCATTCCAAGACTCCACATCCACTCTAAAACATATAAGTACATTATTTTAAAGGAAATCTATATTAGAAAATACTTCTCGAACTTACTCTGCAACTGTTTCTTCAATGGAACCATATTTACTTGCAATTTGATCTGTATATTTGCCAAACAAATTCAACATTAACTTTTTACTTGATGATATTAACATTTTTGGTTGGAATCTTTCAGTTATCAAATCAGCTAAAAATATATTCAACTTACTATACTATACCAATACAGGGTTGGGATGAAGTATGGAACCAAGTAAAAATCTTTTAAACGAAAAGAACGATATTTCTGAAAATTTGCAGGTAAGTGCAATGGAACAAAATGCATCTGATGAACATTTTTTTAATAATATACTTCCGGTTTAACCGGAAATGCCATCAACTTCTTCAATTTAAATGGGACACCCTATATATTTTAACAGATTTTGAAAGAGCTTGTCATTTTGAATTCATACATACTGAGTTTAGTGTAAAAAAATTTGTAAAAACGAGGAATAACTCACTGTTAGTTGTACAATAGGTGTACATTTTTCCAAGACTTTTCCACGTATTGGTTCACATTCATTAATAATTATTTGTCTCAATTCCTGTAAGTTTGTTGGTCGTCTAACGTAAACACCTGATTTTGGATAGCCCCAAAGGAAAATATCTAACGGGCTAAGATCCGGAGAACGAGCAGGCCACTGTATGAATCCATCGATTTGGAAAATTCGCATCCAGAAAATCCCTAGCCCGTCTATCATAGTGGGGAGGTGTTCCATCTTGTTGAAATCAAACATTTTGTGATAATTGCCCATTCTGTTGAAGTGCAGGAATAATTTCATTATTTAGTAGATCCAAATAATTAAAAAAATACCATTCAAGTTTCCGTCGATAAAAAATGGGCCTATAAGCCTATTTTCGACAATTCCCATCCAAACATTTCGCATGAGATACTGAATGATGAGGAAGTAATCACCAATCAAGAAAAGAATGACATAAACAAAGAATTGATAATACTGGAGGAAGTCAAAGATGCCATACAGACATTAAAAAGGGGGAAGGCAGCAGGACACGACAATATCACGACCGAAATGCTACAGAATATGGGAGAAAAAGGACTTCAATTAATAACAGACATGTTTAATAGAATATGGGAAGAAGAGAAAATACCGGAGGATTGGGAACTAGGAATAATAATGCCATTATTTAAAAAAGGGGAAAGCAGTGACTGTAACAATTATCGCGGAATAACAATACTAAGTATGGTACTAAAAGTTTATGAAAGAATTTTAGAGAAGCGATTACGGAACATAATAGACATTCAGTTGGAACAGTCACAAAGTGGCTTCAGAAAA
>CAJUYH010005864.1:0-21803 GCA_910591685.1 Galerucella tenella
AAAAAAAAAAAAAAAAAAAAACATGTAACTGGCAATAATTTTATTTTATTTAACTTTAAATTTCGCTTTTTATTACACATCTTCTCCATCCTATTGTTCACCCTCTCCTTTTTCTTCTCTTCATGCTACATTGTTAATCATTCGTCATATTTTTTTTTCATTCAACTTCACATTGTACCCATGTTAATCGTCAAACTAAAATAATACAATTGTTTTTTGTAGTTTATTTTTTCTTCTATTGTGTTCAATAATTGAATATTGAAATGAAGTGAACAAACATGTTCCAATATAACAAATTTATTTATATGATTTATTATTCATTTATTTATTACAATACTATTACACCAATTTTCACATCAATATTGTAACTCAATTCGCGAAATTAATACGCAATAAAATTACATATAAAAACAAATGCTAAGACAAATACAAACTGCTATAACTGTATCATTCGATTGATATTGTGGGCAATACCTTCTTGGTAATTCAATATTATGTATATTGACGTATATAAAATTAGTAGACAGCACAAGAAATATATTGATATCGGCATTTATTAATTTAACTGTTGAAATTTCGATTTGAATCGTGAGAAATTGATTGAAAGAGTCGTATGTTATTTAGGACATTGAATAGACTATGCTTCATCTAGCCAACAACATCATGTTGCATTGTGAACTGTATCAAGGTTGAGGCTAACCTGGCTACGTTTGCTTTGTTAGTATTCACATTTTAATTTTGAAATCGCAATGTATTTAGGTGGCGCGTCGTCTCTTTGAATATTGTTTTCACGAGGACTATGAAATTTCTTAGCCGTAGTAAATAATAGTTGAATTATGTTTGATACAAGCACGAAAATTTTGCTATTATTTTATTATTCGTCACATATGAGCTCTGATGGTTATTCAGGGCCGACCATTCATATATTGTATACGAGGGTGGTCGAATAAGTACTTAGCCTCACCACGGCCCGATGGGGTGCGATCGCAAAAAAAAATTTACTGTCGTGTAGAACATTCTCGTAGACGGCTACTGTCGAACTTTCAGCCGAATCGGACGCGCACTTTCGCTTTGACCGCTTGTGGAAGCGGACGTGTCCGCGGAATTTAGAAAAATAAAAACCTTTTGACGAGGGGATCGAACCCCCGCCGTCAGGACGTCAAGATTTTTTTTCGAGGACGTCTGGAAAAAAGTAAATATGCAATTTGGTGGATATCATTCGAACTACACGATCGACTGTATCGGCTCAAGTTTTCCCTAGTTTCTCAGAGCTTAATAAGTGCCAAATACGATACAGATGAGGGAGTAAGTCAACTGAGAACGCAAAAATGGGAGGTGGGCAATGTAAAGTAGATTTAAAAATCTCGAAAGGAACATACATAAGGAATAAAAGATGTAAACATATGTGGAGAAGAGAAGACTCCTTTGATATAAATCACGTAATGAGCCATGCTGCGCTCTACAATCCTCATTATTGCATATGCACACTATCCAACTCTTCATCTCTCGATTTACATTGCTCCAGAGTATATATGTATTTAAGTTCGACATAGAGAGATAAAGTTGGTCCTTTAGGTATATATATTGCTACTGATGTTCTATATATATGTATATTGATAGCCTTTACATCTGGAGTCCTATTAAATTAAGTAGCTAACGCTTTTCACCACGTGTTTCTGTTATATTCATTATTTATTCATTCATTTATTTATTTTTTTGTCATTGAAAAAAAGATTTGGTTGCTTTTCTCAATGGTGTATTTATTTGTTTTTTCTTTGGTGCATTTATGATGATCATCAGGAAATGCAACAACATTTCTGTCTTTTTTTTCGTTTATTTTTAATGAAATTATTCATTATTCGATAATGGACTTTTGAATATTTAATTGCATTCTTCAGTTTTTGGATAATTTTTTTTTTATGAATTAAAAGTTTAGCCAATTAGAGACTTTAGTAGGGCTGATACACCTGAAAGTTTTATACGAATTGACTTTCGCAATGAGTGATTGATGTGGGAAAATAAATGAAAACGAAGAAAAATAGTTTTACTGTTAAAATGTAATGTCAATTATATAGAGAGGATGATTTTAGTATTAAAATGCAAATAGTTACACCATCAGTTTAAATGTAATGCAACAAGAATTATCAATTATTTTCGAGGATAATTGTGACAAGGAAAAAAAATTACTTGGTAGCGTCATGTAATGAAAAACAATACTAAATATATTTATAATAACGCAACGTTGTCTCCGACAATTTTTTTTTTCTCTTTGTTACAATTATCTATGACAAATATCAATCATTTATCTTATCGTTCTGTTGGAATTCTAGGTATGACACAGGTAATACTTTTCGTAAAACTATTTTTCTTCAATATTTATATTTTATATTGTTTTTAATTATTTATATTCCTGCATTTTTTTTTTATCATCATACTTGGAAATGAAATATTTCCTAAGTTTAATCACTTGTAGAAAATTATATATTAAGTAATATTTAATGAATATATAATTATAATTATATTTCATAATAATTATTGTTTAATTAATATCATTTTGAAAGAAGGCAAATGTAAAATTATGATAAACGATCAATTTCATTCAAATGAGTATTTAATACGTTGCCTTTCAACAATATCATTTATTGCAACATTTATTTAATACAATACAAAAGGCAGAGTATTTCCCTATACTGCACATAAAGATATGAGAGATAATTCAGAATTGGCGGTAATGGGACAGTGCAATTTGCTGGCAAGTCTTTTTGTATTATTCCTCATCACTGTCAAACATTTTTTACTCCACTCGAAATTCAATATTGAAAAACAAAAAATCATTCTAAATATAAATTCATTCATTTATTCAATACAAAATCTAACCGACATTAAAATTTATTTTTATAAATAAATACAATTAATTCATTCGCCATTGCAATAAATTCTTATTTGTTTCTGTTCCGCAGAATGTTACGTTGATAATATTGACGATATGGGTGGCATATTAACGGCCATCATTTTCCCGTAGAGTTTAATTAATGAATAAACTCAAGTGCAGTTGGAAGTACGCCACATCGTCTGCAATATATGATTATAAATGTATATGTGTAAATATATATATATATATATATATAGAAACTTAGGAATGTAATGTACTAGTGAGTTTTGTGCGTGTTAACGAGTCACCGTATTCGACGTGTGGCAATTAATAATTGCCATCGTGTGGTACATTATGACTTTATGTTGCGCAAACTTGTATATTTCATATATATATATCATATATATATGTGTGTGTGTGTGTTCAATGGTGTTTGTTAATGTTGGCGAGAGATGAAATTAATGCAATAGGAGTGATAATAGCAATCAAATGATCAGTGAATTCAGAGAGAAAGATGGTGAAAGGAAGGATGGGAGAGAAAGAGAGGGAGAGGGTAATTGAAAAAGTTGAAAGAAGATTAAAATCCAATCTACTAAGAGGAGACTTTTAATGTCCATAATTGTCTATTTCTATATCTCATATCAACTTTCACTTTTGTTTCGTAATTCATTATGATTATATTTTTAATTCAATTTATTTATCAAGTTTTTCTTTATTTTCATTTTTCATTTATTCTTGTAGTTCCAATTTTAATAATATTTCGATGCAATCGATACTGGTTATTGTATAACAAGATCCAGTGTGCGAATGAAAATTGAAAAAGGAAAGAAATGGTCGAGGTAAAGTTGCAAATGATGCAGGTAGATATTTTATACTCTATGATCACTCCATGATCAACGGACTCTTCACAATTAATAATGTTTTCATATTTTTTTCACTGTGTCACGCGAAGCATGACAGCAGTTCATGAAAAAAAAAAAAAAAAACAAACAAAATATATCGTGAAATGAAAAAAAAAAAAAAAAAAAGAATAATAGCGTCACGATTGTCCAACATAATTGACATCACCTCGAAATTGCAATAAAAAAAATGAACGAAAAAAGGAACAACCGTCAACATAAACGATAAGTAAAATACTATAGTTCCCTTGTTGCTCACTGTCAATTGAAAATAATTCAAATAAAAAAAATCTTTCACGCTGTTTCATCTACCACGAATAAAAAAATTAAAAAAAATATGTAAAATTAGTTTTGTCATTTAAAGTAACAATTGCTCTTTCTTTATTTCATTCGTTTATCCACCCGATTAATTAAATACAATTTATTTAATGACTTCCAATCTATATATATATATATGAATTTGCGCTACTATAATTTATCCAGTTGTGGATCAATACAACCATAGTGAAGTGCGCTGGGAAACTTTCGTGGATTTCTATCTTCTAATCGATAAGTCATCGTAATACCAAAGGCGTCCGTATGAATGATTGGAAAGGAAGGCTTCTTACGCGCTCGCCTTCCTATACAACTCCTTACTACGGTTTTAAATGCGGAAATAACGAGTAGGATCCAAGTGTGCTCTTGCTTTTATACTCTTGCATATGCCGCCTATATACTACGGTCAATTGCCGTTCACTTCTCACAATATATATATATATATACCCACTTTTCTCATCTAATGCCATCTCACTCCTTCGTCTATTTCACCTTCATCTTACTCGTCCGCCAACTCGACATTTGCCCAACATTAATTAAAATCAAAGCAATGAGTTAGTGTGATTTAATATACATTTTTAATATAGCTATTCAATTCCATTTTATTCATTAATATATTCCAACTTTTGTTTATATAAATGTGTAATGAAATTTAATTTTTTCACTTTCATGTTGAATTTGAATTGAAATTTTAAATTATTCTCTGTTGTTTATTATAAAAAAGTGAATTAGTATGAATTAATATAAGTATAAATAATGAATGAGCGGATCTTTTATTGAAAATAATTGATGTGTTGGTTTGCAGCTTGAAAATAATGATTTTCACACGGTTTATTCATTAGAAATATGTTTATTTAATCAAATTTTTTACTATCATAATTATTGGATATGTTATAATAAATGTTTGTTGTAGAGATAATGAAAAATTGAACTGTTATGATCAGTGTAACCACCGTATCATCATTTATTTTTATTAATTTAGCGACAGTTTTTGTGGATTACATAAATATTAATGATTGAGTGTTTCCTCCATGCCTATCCCACGCTTCTACATGTCCCACAATAAAATATTGCTAATATATATTTATTTATATAGATAATGTATCTGCTGTTTTATTTTTATTTTTCACTTCATGTAGATAGTTAAACTCCTCACGTCGTCTCTTCCACCGGGCTTATTATCAATGTGATATATAATATTGATCAACCTACACCTCTATACGCACTCACATGTACTCAACAAATTTATATATATTGAACAATCGAACCCAGAGATACATAAAATTGTTTACGATCTCACTCGGGTGCTAGACCGTGCGTAACGTCATAAAAATATATATATATTTGTGTATGCGTGTATATGTGTTTAGTAAACGACGAGAAAATAGTTAAAGAAAATTAACACAGAGAAGGAATTGAATGTGTTTTTTTTTTATTTTTTATAATAGCCTCGAGATAATATTACAAATGAATAAGAATAAAAACAATGCGGTGGAATTTTCTTTTCAACTGTTCCATTAATTTTTATTGAAATAAAATTATCAGACAGAAATATTATGTGAGTAGTTAAAAGCTCAAGAGGTAGATGGAGAGAGGGAGCGAGAAAGAGAAAGAGAGAATGAGTGTACGATAGGTGGTATAAAACGTATTGGCAAACACACTGTCATTATAATTCAATTTAATATTAATTTGTAGTCGTCCCTCCAAGCATGTCTCACTCACGCGCTCGCTCACTCTCGTAGATATAAAGTAGACATTGGACATGGGTCTAAAAGGGATGCGGATCACATGACGTTGAGAAGACACTTGGTATCTACCCATGGGTGTATATAGCCTGTGGCGAACCATTCGCCCTGAAAAAAAAAAAATGATGATAGAGAATGAATAAATAAATGAATAAATAGATAAAAGACAAATAAAAAAATATGTATTTTTTCCTATTATTATTTCAATGAATACGATGAATAATTAAATTCTATTTGTTTGTTTTCTTTGGTTTTTTTTTTCTCTTCTTATTGTAAAATATTCTATCGGGCGCCTTGTTCATTTTCCCTTCGGGGGAATCACAGTACAGCAGCAGTAAAAGTAGAAATTATATATGATTATTTTTTTGTCAATTAAAATATGAAAAAATTAAAATATTTTATAAGATAATAATTGAAAAGACATAATAACAATGAATAAATACTGAAAATTGAGATTGAATTATTATTAATTCCTGTCTTTTACTTGCTTCTTTTTTTTTCTTCAATACTATAATTTTAGTGGACAAATGAATATAACAATTGTTTAAAGTCTCGATATTTTTCAGTTATCAATTACATAAAATATTAAATTTTCAATTATTCATTGCGTTACACATTTGGAAATGTTAATATAATTGTGTGTTCAATCAAAAGTATTCATAAATATGAAATTATTATTCGCAGCTGTAATCCTCAGTATTGACATTAAAATATCAGTTCCAAAATTCAAATCTCAATTCTCATATTAAAATTCGATTCTCAGTATCATTATCATTGATCGTTATCATTAATGATCAATTATTCACTTCTTCCAATATTTTCCAAAAATTCTTTCATAAGTTTCTGCTGTACCGAACGCATTATCCTTCTAACATTCATCACCCAAAAAAATTATCATAAATCCGAACTGAAGTAAATTTTCCCAATGATCTTAAACTTGTGATTAAATGCGCTATATGGAGGTTATTGCACTTCTCGATGAGAGTACGAATAAATATTATCACAAACGTTATAGAGACAATTTTCACATGTGTGATTCTCATCCATTGTACAATCGATGGTGTAAAATTATTTTCACCTCTGTCTCTGGTTTTATCTTTCATCGTTATATCTATATATATATATATATCTATGTATACAATAGTGCGCTGTGTGATTGTTGTTCTAAGCGAACAACAGCCTTATCGACACTCGTAAATCTCATGATCGATGACGATATTATCATCATGTGGCTGCAGCCTACACACGACGACGGGGATTCTTTTCTTTCTCTCTTTCACGGTATCTTTACATCCTTCTTTCTCTGTTAGGGTGGCGCAAGCAATGCTGATTTATCCGTCCATTCGAATTATGCCAACAGCTTTCACTCAACATATTCTTGAACACAATAATAAACCAAAAGAATAAAACAAAAAATAAAATGAAAAGAAAAAAACAGCGAAGAATTATTTTATAATTTGTCTTGGACAATTAGTTTTCTTTTCTGTTGTTAATCGTAGTTGTTGCCTGGTGGTCAATATTTAACAGACGCAATAACTTTTTTTTTCTCTCACTCTCTCTATTATTTATTTTTTTTTTATTATTTTAACGTTACGGCGGGGGGGGGGGGGGGGGGTGAAAGAATTAACAATTTTATATTTCACAATTGTTATGATAATGCAAGAAATAATAGTCTATATTACTGTTGCATCGTGTCGATAATTTTAGTCTGATGAGATTGGTAGATGGACTTTATATATCGCGATGTTTAGTAAATATGGATATATATAAATGAAGTTGTTGATTATTTAATACTTGATGTATTCATCCGTGTGAAAAACAAAGTTGTTAAATTCCGTTGCGGCGTTTTTTAATAGGCCATTTCCCCACTGTGCTCATCCCGCATTTATTATTTTCAACTATTATTTATTTTTTCCATCTATTTACATAATAAAATAAGAGAAAAAAGAGAAGGAGAAGAGTAGTGTGTCGAATGTAAAGACTTCCTAGAGAGGCGCGTCTGTCACGACGTGACCAGGGTCATTGGTCACCCGCGCTTCTTATCTGTAACTGTCCTCGGGCCATCTTAACCAGCAAAGCAGCCACCTCGTGCCCACTAGCACTGCACGTTTCATTCTGTCTCTGTTAATCTTATATACATAGTTATGGGCGTAGAGGACGCAACAACGAGTCCTCTCTTTGTGACCGAGATGGCTTCCGTGCGCGCAGTCGATGAATCTCCCTTGCGCCCACTCTTGTGTGTATATATATATATATATATACTATGTTACTCAACGCCAACTTTCTTAAGGAAGTTGTGTCACAATGTCGTAGTATCACTGTGAATAACATCCAGTATGTATATAGTAGCATTGGTGTATATTTATCGCTGATAGTGAATATTGCGTTGGTAATTTTTTGATACTATTAAAATTGTTTCACAATACCTATTGACACAGGACATTTTTATGTACTCAAAATCATCAACATTTCAATTGGTAATGTGGAAAATTTATATTTTATCGACCTACTCATTAGTTATCAATATCGTGAATGAGAAAGAAGCAATATTATGTTTACTCTATAAATAGTTCGTTATTTTTGTTTGCAGATGGGGTCTAAAGGACGAGGATCAGAGCATCAGTGGAGTGTGGAGCAGAATATTGACGATAATTAAATGCATAAATTGGCATGGCCGCGACCGACGGACAAATCGTCGTTGCTGCGGCGCGTTGGGCTGACGAATCAACGTATTTACGTGAATTTGTCAGTAAACACCGTTTACCAGCAGTAATTAAAATAACTAAAGGTCAGTATGGCGGTTTCGGTGTACCCACATTGCCAGCGCCAAGTTTACAAAGCACGGCATTACTCGTATCAGCTGGGCGACGTCGTAAAATTGTTGCCCAAGCGGTGAAAATAAAGGAGGGACGTCGAGTTGTTGGTGTTGGTCCACGACTTGCAATACCCGACTCATATTCCGGCTATTTTGAAATACTTAGTGAGGAAGGCAGGGCTGTGAGGGGCATTGAATCAGTCAATGAATTGTCACGAAGATGTCCGGACGAGGGTGCACTTGTGCGTGAAACAATTCGTGGCATTGCGTGTAAAGTTGAGGATACGGGAAATGTAGTCGCTGATGGTACCCGGACACTCGCTGGTGGTGAGACAATTGTAGCTGCTGGTGAGGTAACATTACCTGGTCGTGGAAGATTTCTGCGTTGTGTTGATAGTCGTGGCGATAGTGTTCTATTAAGTATGGAACAACGTGGACGTTTCAGTGTTTTGGCTAGAGAGGATAATATCAGTGGTGTTCATACGGCCAGGGCATTATTGAGTAAAAGGTTGCCGCTAACAGTTCGTTTGGTACATGGACAACCTCCACGTGGTCTCAAGTCATCATCGCAATTTTTGCCTGAATTGCGACTGCTCTCCACATTTGAGGAAGAGCACGTATTTGCCCTACCTCTACAACGTGAAGGTGCTGCTGTGCCATTGCCATTGGCAGCGCCGGTAAAACTTGTCAAGGCACGTAATGAGGATGTCTTACGATCAATGTCCGAATTCACAAGATTGGTTGATAGAGCATCGAGGCTTGTTGCTGATGTTGCCGATCGCGCTCATGTACTTGATGGACGTCTTGGTGAGACTAAACAATCACGACAAACACGTAGCGCTGGATTTTTACGAAGATCTGCAAGCTCCGACAGCGCAAACAATCATCATCGTCACCATCATCATCATCATTATCATCATCAAAACAGTCACAATGGCGGTTATCGTGATGAAAATCGTGTACCACCATCGTACACAGAGGATTACGATGAAATTGATCAAATTTACGATTATGTACGGGGTTTTGCGCCATTACCCAAAAGTATACGTTCGCCATACGAGAGTGCAATTATTAGCAATGGAAATCAGATTAATTCAAGTCCACCAATGACACCAATAACCGTAGCGATAACGCCATTGCTCGATGACAGACCTGAACCGCCGCCAATTGAAACAATACCGACGAAAAAAATCCAAGCTGAAAAACGAACGCGTCGCGCGGTGAAGGAAACACCAATGCCTAAAGTAGAGAAGCCACCGTTGGCTAAATTATACGTTAAAAATAGTGGTACACAACGCGGACGTCCGTTGATGAGGCAAAAGAGTGCATCACCATTGAAAGAAACACCTCCAGGGTTTAAAGGTGGCTCACCACTATTCAATATACGATACAAGAGCCTAACCAATTTACAACAGGCAATGGAACTTGATGGTACACTGGATTCAAGCCACTCGGGTGGCAGAACCTCAGGCGATTCTGGTGCGGGCGCCAAGCTTCCAGAAAAAAGGTATTCCATATGTTTATCTATCTCCATCATCGTTCCCATATAATCTCATACGTTTTATGAGTATTTCCAACTATTTATCTGCTTCCTTTTTTTTTTTATTTTTTCATTATTTATTCTTCATTTTTATGTTTACTCTGGAAAGATCACGACGTTTGAGCAGACCACGCTCGCTTACCAATCTTGTATGGGAATTGCGCGGTAATAATGCTACAACCAGGCCCGAAACTCCACCTCCAGTCGTGACGGCGGTGCCACTACCGCCAACAAAATGTGGTGGCAGACTGGCAGTGACCGTGGTGGCGCCTCGACGCGTCGGCACGCTCTACCTCTGAAACATACTCGTAAGTACTGATTCACGTTAAAATATATAAGACATTCAATGTAGTTGGCTGCGCCACAGGAAAAAAATAATAATAAAGAATAAGAAATCAACAGGGAGGCGAACGGAGTGGGAGCGGGAGGGGTAGGCACCACTTATAACTTATGGAATTGCTATTTGGCGTGGTTTCATCCCTCCCTTTAGACTGTGGTATCACTCAATAATCATATATGATCAGCAACTGCCAATTGACGCGCCATTACTTTCATTTTTTTTTTTTTTTCGTTCTTTCTATCTTCTACTTTTTGTTATTCATTGTATTTTTGTTTATGTGTTTTATTTTGTAGTTGGGCTGGGATTATTTTATCGTCTACCATCGCGCATTAGTTCTAGACGATTTCCTCGAGATCTCAATCACCTCATTGTCTTCCTCAAGTTCAAGTGCATTAATGTGAGGAAGACAGTGAGAGCGAGGATGGTAAAGATCTATAGAGATAGAGTTCAGTTGGGATTTGCATCGGCGATTACCAACAAGGCGGAACGTAATCTTCTTATAAACTTTATCTCACTTTTTCCCGTCTTTGTCTGTCTATTTCTCTCTCCCTATTTCGCTACGTTCGTCATTGGCTCGGTCTTTTTCTCCCTTTGTACCCAATAATCTTCGACTGCAATCAATGAATTTGACACACAGAGAGAACAACAGCGGGAAAAAATAAAAAATTACAAAAAAAATAGACAAAGCAAAAGAACGGGATAACATTGACATGACACAGGTCAATGTTTTTCAGGCCGTGAGAGTTTGATCGATAGATCGTGAATTCTTCTTCATTTGCCGCTCGATGAATATATATGTGAAGTATTTTATGCCAACTCAGCCACCCATTATTCCGAAAAGGTCAATCGCTATTTTAATCAGACAGTTTCTTTTTTTTTTTCTTACCTGTTCGATAAAAAATATAATTTTTTTCCTTCCGTGTCACTAAGTATGGATGTTTCGCATTTTATTGGAATCATAGAAAAGAAAAAAAAAACGTTCGTTTATTGAATTCGACATATTTTTGAGGTTCATTGGACGAGTCGCGGATTTCGACCAATTGATTGTAGGTTGTAGGTTGTAGCGAGTGAAACCAACGAATAAATTAATCGCATGGAATTAATCACAAAATTATATTGAAATTGAATCGATAATCAAATAATATTATAAGTTTATAATTAATAAAAATACACGAAACAATTGTTATATTGATATTTATGAGTTTGTGAGTAACAAGTTGGTAGAATTATCGTCACAACAATAATTAAATTAATTGGCTAATGTGACATACCCCATATGTATGATAAATAAGACAAAACAAAAGGAGGCAGTATGATCAGGAGGGGTGGGTTATATACAACATATTTGTCTTATTACCCAAGCATCTCAATTTCCATTGTCTCAACCTACGTGTTTTCCTCCTGACTCACACACCACACTGAATAAAACAGATTCTTTTCACCTATTTATCGCCAATGTGTTTGTATTAACCAGTATGGTGGTAATGCGAAACGTGAAAGTAGACAGATTGTCTGCGATGAAGGAGACACTGCAAACGATGACAACAATAATGACGACGTTTATTATTTTGAATACGCCTACACACCAGAGTATTTTTCTTTTATTCGATCAAGCGTCAAATATTAGTGAGTATTGAAAGTATTTTTTTTATCACGTCCACCAATGCAATTCACTTCCTCAATATTATTTCACATGGCATATAGTGAGATATATGGTGATGTAGAGTAGACTGAATTGAAAAAAAAAAATCGTCACACAGAGTATGAGAATGAGAGCGAAATGTTTAATAATAATTTGAATAACGTGAATTTATTCACGTAATGAAATAGAAAACAAAATAAAAATTCATGTTTATCCTTCAATTCGATTTTTATTCCGTTTTATTCTTCATGTTTGTATTGTTTCATGTTCAATGTCTCCCATGTGAATGTGCTCCTCTTTTCCGTCTTGCTCGCCAGAAAATATATAGTCTACGTACAATTTTGATCGGTCGCAACAGTGTAATAAACCCAACGGCGAATGCTCGGCGGGTGCTGATGCCGCCGCCGTCATGTATTCAGTCTCTCTCTCTCTCTCTTTCTCCCTCTCATTCTTCCTCGCTACTTTTCTCCTTGTCTCTTTCTCTCCCCCTCTGTGTTGACTGTATGCCGCTCTACAGTGCCAGTACGGTAGAAGCAATAATAAAGTGGTAGTGGTTGCGCACGTCACGGTCCAACAGGCCGATCAACCGGCCGTGCGCCGAGTCGGCTACTGGTTTACGCCCACGCACAAACATCCTTGCGCATCTCCAACTATTCGCATGATATGCCTCCTCATGTATTCGACATACTTTCATCTGTATTAATTCAACATTCAAATTTATTTATCATTCCCGAAATTTTATTGCACAATCTTCGTTCAGTTGGGAAATATTTCTAGGCAAATGAGATAATTTGAATGACTTTCCTATATAACGGGACGAGATTTTTTGCTATCTTTTTTTTTTCTATTTGTTTTGTAGATTTGTTGGTGTTGAGATCATAGTAGAGGAGCTAGAATGTTAATATCCGGTACTTAGAGAGCAAAACAAATTGTGACGAATTAATTTCTTGTTTTTATTTTTTTGACTATTGTTCGTGGGATATTTTGTATTTATATGATATAATGTAAAATGTTCGGGCAATTAATTCATCCGCATTTGATGGTAGTGTCAGAAGTGAAGTGATTTTCACTGTAATGTCATTAAATATACTGGACATGTATCAGTAGCATTTCAGTTTAGGGTATGATTAGGAGGTCTTAAATGACATACTTAAATGCTAAACCTTAGTTTTTTAATAGCTACCTCAGTTTCAACATTGAAATCGCAGTTTTAATAGTGAAACCTAATTCCTCATACGTTTATCACAATAGAACTATCATAACTCCGCTCTCAACAATGAAATATCTGTCCTTGAATGAAGACTTCATCACTTACAATAAGTGAATATGAAAAATCCGTGGGTAATTCTATTGCTCCACTCTATTGTAATATAAATTACATTTTGATTTGTGTCAAACAAAATCATTTGAGTTTAAACTGTCATTATTGAATTGTCAGCAAAATGTTTGTCTTCTCAGTTCACACGTTTCTTTTTTTTTTTTTTTGTTTCTTTATTCATCTAAGGAGAAACTAAAATGCGAAGAATGTTGATAGCATGACATTTTGGTGAACATAATGAATGTGTTGAAATGATTATGATCAATGGATTAGAATATATTAGTTAACAGAAAAAAAAAGCCCTAGATATATATAGATATTTATTTACCACTAGCTGCACTACTTGCTCTTGCAAATTCCTCATACGTCCCATGCAATGTCATGATATAATGACACAATGGCTTTGATGGATTTTACAGCTCTACAAATGCAGAAAAAAATGTTTGACCGTCTATTTTGGACAAAAAACAATTACTCAATGTAGGAGGAGAGAGAGCATAAGAGACAAAGAAAAATGGACCGGTGGAGATGCGGAAAGACGCAAATTTTTCAACTAAATTGAAGAATAAACGAGTCATAATCAGATACACGGGTGTATAATAAAAATATTCCAAGAAGAATCAAGAGACTACCACTTTGCGTTATATCCTTTTGCGATATCTTTCTGCCAACAATAAAAACATTTTATTTCCGAGTTTTATGCAGAAATTGAAACGAAAATAATATATGTATATGTATGTATGTATGAATATTCCTCTGAATGTATTCATTTGTTGAACGTCGAGAATTTACTTTTATTCGTAATTTATTACATTTTACCATTCCGTTACTTGCTTTATATTTATTGTTGCTATTTATTTTCTTATATTGTATTTTATTTTTGTTTTTTTTTTCTTCTTTCATCCAATGCGTGGACAGGAAATGATGAAAAGTAGTGTGCAATTGACGAGAAGCACAAGATACCGTAACATTAAACAGTCGTCGTCTTCGTGGAATCAACTTTAATCGTAAATGTTTTATTATTTTTTTTATGCGTCAATTTTTTTTTATATATATTATATTATTTTCCGTATTTGAACTTGATTGGAGTGGTACAATAACGGATATAAATTTCAGTATGGTATTGAAATTCAAGTCGATGACCGCCTAAAATATTTCCCATGACAAAATATACAAATCAAATTGATTATCATTGAATATAATACAAAAATAATTAATAAATAGATAAATATATATATTGGAGGAATATCCAGTAGCGCTCTCTCTATGTATATCTAATGAGACTGACCAATAGATTGATCGATAGACCACGCCTCCAGGAATCCATTGGTTGATTAAAAACAAGTCTGACATCCGCTTTTAAACGCTTGGCAATTGCGGAAAATCAAGCTTCTATTAATGTTTAACAAGACATCAGTATTACGATAGGGTGCAACAAACGTGATTACAAAATGGTTCCATACTCGTCCATCGACATTATCATAAAAGGACTGAATGGAAAATTGTTCAAGAGAACTAGAGGATATGTGTACATATATACATAAATATATATACATATAAGTATGAAACCGTAACCCCAACGGTTATCTGCGTCCCTTTCTTTATTTTTATTCATTCTCATCATCGACCACATCCGTTTTCCATTGATTCTTCCAAGTAATTTCACTTCCTCTACAATATATTATTCTCTTTTGAATGATATATATATATATATATATTAAAAACCGTTATACAAAATAACTATTATTCACGTTTGTTGTATATTTGTCATCATCTGTTGTGCATCAGGCAACTCCGAAAATAATATAGTTGAATAGTTAACGAATGGATTTATTTTTTTTTTGTAGACAGATAAGGAATACAATTCTACCATTCTCATATCTGTCCACCAAATGATAATGCAAATTTTATCAATATATATAAAAAAAATAGAGAAATGCAAAAGTGAACAAAAGAAAAAAGAGGAAAAACGTAAATAAACGCGTTGAATAAATTTTCTGAGAAAATAATATTTGTGCGTGTGTTTTAATATATATATAGATGTGTGTGTGTGTGTGTTTGCGTTTATGTATGCGTTGTTGTTTGTGGGTGGTCTCTATTCAAAGATGTTTATGGCCGGTGTCATGGCAAAGTGGTTGGGAATGCTAAACCCTATTTATATTCTCATATCTGCCCCTTTAAAATGCACTCAAACATCGTTCAACTTCAACTTTGACACAGGGTGACAAAATTTTATTTTCTTTGCGTTTTATTCCTTTTAATATTCTGATTCAATTATTGTCAATCGAAATGAAACACATATATTTAATGAACGATACAAATTTTTCATTCTATACAATATTTCAATATATAAATATATATATTATTTTATTTTTTCATCACTAATTCATTCATAGATATGTTTAATAATTGTTCTGTATTTTTATTATTTCCTTTTTAATGGCATGTTTGGATGGTTGTTAAGCTAATCATCAAAAACCAGGTGCACTTGGTAGTCTTATATAGATGAGAAGAGGAAGATGCTAATCGATATTCTAATCGTACGGATCATTCACCCGAAGGCGTTGAATATCTTGTGGTGATTTGTATAATCCTCTCTCCCTCTCTATCCCATATATATATATATATATATATATATATATATGTGTGTGTGTATTCTTTTGAGCCATAACGGGACAGTGGTATCTCCAGTTACATTTACTTGGTTTATTCTATCCGTCAGATGAATATGGTTCCAATGTTTATCGTGAAACGTCTCTTCAATCAATTTTTATTATCATCGTTAATAAGTCACTATACATTTATGTTTGTGCCATTTCTTTTGCCATTTTATGTAGTATTCCTTCAGCAATTCATTATCTTTATCTTTTTTTTTCTTTATTACTTTTTTTAATCGCATCACATAGTGATAAGAATGCAATGGTTTTTTGAATCGCCAAAAAGTAAGGCATATAATTGCATTTTTCTACAATAATAAAAGGTTAAATGAATAGAAAATAGTGAATATTAATAATCACTGAAATGTCATCTTCAATAATATGAAAGGCAATTTAATGTTTGTGAAGTTGATACAGATGAAAAAAAACGTGTTTTTCACCTGCTGTCCGGATAGATATCCGTCATTTATAGTAGAAGTATTTTGAAAATAGCTGAAGCAAAAAAATTATAAATTTATAGGTAGTTAATTGTTATTGAGCTAATAATAAATTGTTATATGAAATTTTGCTTTTACTTGCGGTTCAGTTTGTAAAATAATCATATGCATTTGCGAATATTCAGACGCAAGAAATATAAGCTAGATCATCTTAGGAGTGGATTGATAAAGAAAAAATTAATAAATATATAATAATAGTAATTAATAAAAAGGTTTATATGTATTGTGGAGAAATTGATTTTACGAATCCGTACACTCCATTGTGATTAGCCGTAATGCCAATATCAATAAATCACATTAGAGAATATCTCACAATGTAACATAATGTTTTCTTTATGAATATATATATAATAAACCATTATATATATTTAAATTATTCAAATATAAAAATTATAAAAAATTATTCTTAAAATTTATTTATAATTGAATTTTTCAAGTGAAAAGTGTCGGGCGAGTTTACTTGACTAAATTCTTTTTCATTTCTTTCACTTCAATGGAATTACCGGTGAATTTCATCGAATAATGATTGCATTGACGCAAAGTGAAAAGCTCTCTAATTCATTAATGCAATATATTCACAATGTGTCAGTGGAATGAAAGAAAAATAATAATAATAATAATGATAATGTGTTGAAAAGAAAATATATGCATGCGTACTTTTGTAGTGTAGAGAAGAAAAAATTATTTATTGACACTTAACAAAAAACTTTCTCTATCCCTTTACATACTGTCAGTCACGTTTTGTAATTATTGTTACGCCTTTTTGGAGATTAGGGTCAGTAAAATGATATGATATATAATGACATTGGGTTGGCGTGTGCTATTTCACTCTCTTTTATTATTACCACTATAATAATAATAATTTTTATTTTTTTAAAGGACACACACACACACACACACACGCGCACGGGGTCTCTGTTGTATATTTTTTTTTTCTTTCGCCTTTTTATCCACTTCATCGAGTCTCAGTTTGATTTATATACCGATGAAAGGGTTAGACTAAAATGTGCCGAAGGAAAAAAAAAGCGCAGTCCCTCCCCTTTTAATATGTATATATATGTATATGAATGGGTGTAGTCAAAATTAAGCCATGTATATGAGTGTGTGTGTGTGTGTGTGTGTGTGTGATCGTAAAAATAACCGTAGATAACTGTCCAAGTGAATGTGGACCACACCATTCAACACCTGGATTTTATTTTTTATTTTTTTTTTTTTAAAACAAAAATCAATTGTTTTTCTGTTCAATTCCTTCTTGGGGGGTTTTTTTTTTTTCTGAACTTAGCGTTCAACATGAAATACATTTAGAATTCCATTCTGAATAGATAATTTATTTTTATTCCCAGAAGTTGCACGAACTCCAATAAAGGAAGGAAAAAAAAATTATATGGCCTTTTTTTTTGTATTTTTTCTGTTAATTCTCGTCAAGATATAATAGGATAATGCTAATGCGGCCTATATTTTATTTCTTTACCAATCATCCAAGAAATTCATCAATCTTACAATATGTTTTTGCTGTTATTCAATTAATTAATTCGATTATTGATATGTATTATTTATTTTATTAGTACCATCCTTTTTTTTTCTGCTTGGTATCGAAAAACGTATCAATAGATGTGATTGGTAGTCCGCTTTCACACAGCAACAGGTTATGCAAATATTTTTGTTTCGAAAATAAGAGAGAAAATAGAAAAATGTATTAGCAATGCCGCAACTGAAAGAATGAAAAATTGGAGATTGTCATGAAGAAACGAAAAAAATATTAATGATGACACGTGCGTAATAGTAAAGTCGTCTTTTTCGCCCCATTCAAATGTCTTTTGAGAGTATATATTTAATCCATGTATATAAAATATACTCCAATGTTTTTCCTGCATTTATCGCCAATGGAAATAGCTCGCATGGTAATTGCATGTTAGATTTCCACTGTAAGAAATCGTTATACGCGCCTTATTCCAATCGTCATTGTAACTGAATGGCATACACTATGCATGGGATATACTATCGTTAGATATATATACAAATGAAACGAGTAATTCCAGAGTATTCTCAATTTACTTTTATTGTTATTTAAAACAACAACGAAAAAGAAAGCAACAAGATAAATATCACTCAATTGCTAATTATACTTTTACTAGACATTTTTGTTTGTAAATTATCCTCTATTCTGCTTATATTATTTATTTAATTTATTGACATATAGATTATAATATCGATTATATAAATAATTGATCGAAAATGATAAATTTTATCTCGTAATAATTTATACTCAATTTAATTGAACAGTGGAGTTTGAGAAAATAATTTGCTACAAATCGTTTGAAACTGCTATTGCATGTTTTCAAATCAAAAATTATTTTCATGATGGATTCCATTTATTTTTATTTATTGTTACATTGGTTGAAATATCATATTGCACTTTTGTGTGTATCAGAACAAAAGTGAACCTTGAAATCGAAGCCAATTCTGTGAGCTTCATCGAGCAATCGATCAGTCAAACAGTGAAGTAGATGTCTGCTTCACTGATCAATCGATCAGTCAATCAGTGAAGCAGAAGTCCTTTCTTCTGGAGAAGATATACAAAATTTAATTGACAGTTCATCTGCGGAATGGTGAAAACAAATTTGCGAATATTGTTTTATGTATAATGTTCTATTAAAACGTTTTAACTGCAACATTTTACCGAAGCTTTCGTTATTTTTATCATCTCCGAATTCATAAAAAATTTAATATATAAAATAATATTAAGAAGCGTATTTTTTTTTAATTAGTTGGCAATCTATATTTTAGTTTACTCGAATTCAATATCACCTGCATAATTTCAACAGCAAATCAACCATAACAATTGAGATTTTTATGTTTTCATTTCGAATAAAAAAAATAACAATGTTTTATGCGGATTTTATTTCCAATTATCTCACAAGTTATATTTACATTATACTGTTTCATATCGTTGACCACAATTCATTAATTAATTTATTGATTCTATTGACATTTTTGTTTATTAATGATGAATTAAAAATATTTCAAAATATAATTATTGATATTTATTAATAAACACTATAAATATTAATATATTCCAATACTTTTTAATATTTATCAGTATATCCGAGGTGGTTGTTGAAGAATAAAAAATTGTGGAGGCAGAAAATAGTACCACGCCTTCAAAGTGTGTCGTTTGCCTCAAGCATAACTAATATATCGCTTATACTCTACGCTCTTTTTCACTTTTTTTTATCCTCATGTATTTTATCTACCCACGTAAATAAAATACGAAATTAATACAACAATAAATACAAAAAATATGTCACTTCAATTCTTTTGAGTAAATTCATATTGAAAATATTTCTAAAAAATAATAAATACTGTCAACATTCATTGATAAATATATTATTTTACAAACAGAAATACAAATAGCACCCTCACATTGAATTGTTACTTATTACATTGCAAAAAAAATCACTACTTTTCATTATTCCTTCAATAAAAGCCACAAACAATTGACAACTAAATTCAAATTTATTATTTGCTTCCGATTTTCACTTTCAATTATATTCTTTTGTTCCTCTTTTCCTACAATAAAATAAGAACTATTGCAAATTTCGCTCCTTCACTTCAACCACCAGTATATTCAAACTCCCAATATCCGCAAAAAAAAAATATATATTACAAATTTGAACTGAAACAATTTCTAGAATGATCTCATTAAAATCTTGTCTATCCTCCACATCATTACGTTATTAAGCAATAAGTTATATTCATTTCATTTTTTCTTTCCAGTTCATTTTATTTACGTATATTCTTCTTTTTCCTTTTCTTCGAGAGTTAATGGATATCGAGAGAAAGAATGTATTCCCGGGGGATAAATGAACGTGAAAGTCGTGCACGCCCAATGAAAGCGAGATCTCTCGTGGAAGCCGGCCGCGAGTGTCGAGACCTTTTACTTGCGCGCAGACACACACACACAATAAATAAATGCGAGTATATATATATGTATTCAAAGAAACAAGACGAATATATATATATATATATGTGTTTGTATACATGTATATACATATAGCGATTGTTTGTGTATTGGTTGTATCGATTTATTGTTGTCTGGTGTTACGACTCACCCGGAAGGCAATGCAACAAAGTATTTATATTATATACATTACTTAAGAGTTCTTTGCGATGTTAAATTGAGTCGCAAAATATACTTACAAGACGTTTACGATTTATGTATATATATATATATATATACCGGGTGTCTGAAAAGTCTGGAAACGGTCAAAAATTTACATAAACTATGCATCGAATAAGAAAAATCAGAAAAAACGCGTCAAATATTTCAAAAAATCTATTTTTTGACCTCACTTTTGATCCTCCACGCCCATCTAGTGAGCAAACTTGAAATTTTAAATGGAAAGTGAGATCTAACTGATCGACATTGATTATAAAGTTAATACATTAAAATCTCATTTGCATGCAATAGAATCGCCGATTTAAAATAATTCTCGACAAACAGACAATACTGTGGTATTCAATACAGTAATAAATAAACCATCCATTGGAATAAAATGAATCATTAACTATAATTTTATCACTATATAACGAAAAAAATTTCCTCTTCGAAAATTGTTATTTAAGTTTGTAGTTTTCAACAAATAAAATCTACAAAATTATAAAATTGTATTTTGTAGAACGTTTTTGCATTTAGAATTCGAATGAAATGCAATAAATAAAAAATCTGTAGGAAGGTGATTTTATGCCCTTTCAAATGATGTATCACTAGATCTCATTTTTCATTAAAAATTTTAAAAGTGCCCACTGGGTGGCGGTGGTGTATCAAAAATGAGGTCAAAAAACAGTTTTTTGGAAAATTTGATACGTGTTTTCTGATTTTTTTATTCCATGCGTTTATTCGTTTGAGTTTAATTACATATTACATTTTTAATATTCCTTTTTACTATATTATCATATCATGTAGTGAATTGAACATCACAGCAAATTAAAGTACTACACTTGCACCATCGACATTAACTATGTAAGAAAAACACAATGTCATCATTTATTGTCAGCAACATTGCCCATGCAAAATATTTCGTGATATGGATTATCACGTCGGGTTTGTTAATGGAGAGGTCTGAAATATTGTCAATTATATAATATCGCTGTATATTTGTT
>CAJUYH010005865.1:0-21800 GCA_910591685.1 Galerucella tenella
CAATCTTGCAATCTAAATATCTAATTTAATATGGAGCCGACATTTGACATCAGGTTGAGAGCGGGTCTTTAGACCATTCCAGAACACATGACTTTGGCAGGTCAGTCATATTGTGCTGGAGGGCAATCGAATCGATTACTTGAAATTGATCCTTGTGAGTTTGTGTAGAGTTAGTTTAAAACCAACTTGGCAAAACCGCATGTATAGCAGTGAAGTTAACTCAACAACTCAACTTCAAATGACGCTGTTTTTAACTTTACTGCTATACATGCGGTTTTGCCGCGTTGTACCGATTTTGGTCATTTGCACATCTGTGACGTCACACCCATGAGGTTTTAAACTAACTCCACCTTATCTATTTCCCCCGCACTCCACACTTACAACACTATAAAAGTCTAACTATTATTTGTTGTTTACTAGTTAACAATGAAAACTAAATAGAGTGTGTGCCCTCCAGAACAATATGTCACATCATAAACCTCATTCTCGGTAGGGCGGACATAATACTTTCCTGTTACATCATCTTCCAGACAACACCAGCACATCGGATCTTCTAGCTGGCTTGTTAGGTAACGTAGGGCATGCCTGCTATAATCTAAGACTTTTCTTATAGTAATGTTTGTTTGGCCAAACTTGGAGGCGTGAAACATGTATCTAATTTGACGTTATTTCAGTATGATTGCACCAGCTGGTTCAAAGTACGCATGCGCGAGGTAAATATTGCCACTGCACGTGCAATATTGCGGTCATGTGACAAGTATGAACGTTTCAGCTCGAAATTTGAAACGGAATTGATAATACATCATATTAATAACAGATATTAGGTACTGAATACATTTTTCTTGCAATAGTTTATTGCAAATTCTTGTTCTACTATAAATGTGAACGCTACTGATATCTTGAACAATTCCAACTATTAAGATTCTATTAGAACTCGGAATCCGATAAGTGTCCGGTCCATATTATAAGTAACGGCAAAGTTATTATGTGAATTGAGGGAAATTCACACCCCATGAAATTTTATTACATCGTCTTTTTGGTGAACATTTTGGTTATTGCGCATACTCGACGGTTCTCTTACCATATATATATTTACTAGATAAATTTGAATTTGTCTCACTTCGGGATATTGTTAATTTTCATTTTATCCTCCATTTGGATATTGTGTTTGCTGTGAAACAACTTTTTGGACAAAATTTATTGAAAATGGTGAGTGTTTTAGTAATTATTACCGATGATTTTTGTATAATTGGCAATCGGATATTTCATTGTTTTAAAACAAAGAAAAAAAATGTATATACTTTTATAGAATTCCGCTATCAAATGTGACACTTTACGTCACTTCTTGACGTTAGGTAACGTCACATTTTTCATAACCTTCATATATCAGTTATGAAAAGTAGTTATGTAAAAACTTTACGTAACTGTTTATGTTTCAACATAGAGATACCACATGAGTTTCAAAGAATAATTTATTAATTAGGTAGGTACTGTCAAAACTGACAATTATTTCATTATTTGAACTGTACAATTAACCCATTATTTTGATCAATAGTATTTTGAGATTTATAAACATTGAAAACATTATTCAGGACACAGTTATTTAAAGTAAGTCAATTTTCTGGGTGAATACATCATAGTAACAATACTTCTAACACCATTTGATTCCACTTCAATATTATCATTGTAACTGAAGATTTTATTGAATATTATGAAAGCGCGGAATTAGATAAAACGTTGTACGTAAACACGTTATGAAGAGAGCGTAATTTGCAGAACTCGCTAGCGCTCGTTTTGGCATATATTACGCTTGTTGAACAATATCGCTCTTTTCATAACTAATTACGTGAATATCTATTGTAACCGTTTGTTTGAAAAACATTAAAACAATTTTTCATACAATATTCGTGCTACTCTGTTAGGTTTATCTTGCAGGTATACTAGCACTGTTTTACTTTGAAGTGTAATTCAATGTCCTCCGTGGCATATAGCTAGTGAAGTAGTTGTTGTTTCTTAGTGAACATTCATTTTCCTTTGATTTTCAAAGACTCTGTAAGGAGTTGTAATTGTATTAATTGTGTCTTGTTACAGCAAAAATACTACCAAGGACAATCTTCCAGATACTGCAAATTTCTACTCTTTGCCTGTATATTCGTTATAACTATCGTTGAGATATCTTCCAGACCACAAACTATTGACTGCAGGTAAGTCCTGCAAAATTTCAGCTGGCTTTCGTTTTCCGCTTCTTCCCAAGATTTGTCTTTCTCCTGGGCTACGCTCATAAACTTACTCCAGTGAGTAGAGAAGAGTATGATCACGTGATTAGAAAAGAATGTTTGTTGATTACTCGGAGTAACCGTTCAGAGGCTACACCGGCCGGAGGTAAATCAAATGTCATTGTGTTGTGTATATAAATTTGGGGTTATATTTTTCATTTCGAAAATAGAAATTAATTAACCATGGATGAGTTGAATATTAATAATATTATCAATAAAAATAACCTGGGCACTAATCTGAACTGAGCTACTGTAAAAGCCAAACTGTCATAACTGTCAGAGTATATTATACTCCATTAAAAAGCGGAGTATGCAGAGTTTACTCCGGGTAGGTTTCTGAACGTTTATCAAAGGATACTGTAACTCTATACCGGTAGAGTAAATTTATGAACGCTTCGGAGTAAACTATCCTTACTCTGAGTAAGTTTATGAACGTAGCCCTGTAATATTTCACCCACTATTTTTTTCCTTTATCTGTCTTGTCCACTCTCTTCTTTTCTTTATTTGTTTTCTTGCCTCATATATCCGTTTTCCTGCCTCCTTGGCACCTGACACAAACCAAGAAAAGAACTTGGAATCATGTATCTTACTAAAATTGAACATTTTTTTTCTAGAATACATTTGTACGCTCCAGTATGTAGAGGGGTAGCAGCAAAAAGAGCCCTATTCCGTTCATATACCGATGGCTTGAGGTGAGATCATTTATCAATATATTTCATCTACGACCACCTTTAAAATTGGGCATTTACGAACCAAAAAAAGTGTGTGAAATCATACATGATAAATACGTTAAAAAGCGTTGAAAAAGCGTGCGTAAATGAACAACGCTTTTTAAATGGGGTTTTCATTTTAACACTCTTTTTTAGCTACGTAATGATCGAGTTGCCTTGATTTTAGTCGTTTGTTGTATAAACTTTTGTGATGTCAGTAAATTTGACAGAAGTGTCGAACATATAGTGAAAAATATTTTCTGTTATATTTAAATTTTAAATGAAAGAATTTTTTCGGATTGCACACCACCTGAAATTAGAATTCGTTGTGTATAATACAGGGTGTCTCATTATATGTGTATAATACAGGGTGTCTCATTATATTCTGACTGTTTTTAAGAGCTTATATCTTCGAAACGGTTCTGGATAACAAGATGCGGTTTCCACAGTTAGGTTTAAAATTACCGTAAGTTTCTATGTGACACATTTATATAAATGGCTTACTTCCGGTTTACCCGCTAGAAAAGTGGCGTATTTTCAGTATACAGTAGATGTAATTTTTTAAATAGGACACCCTGTATATATAGCAATTTCTTGAAAGACGCATATTTTTACTTTATAACGGTACTTTAAAGTTTAAAATTGGTGCACAGAAGGCGAAGTTAGATAACTTTAACTAGGATACTGTAATGATTTAGATATAAAGTTGGAACTTTATTAGCTAAAGTGAACTGTGAAAAACAAATAGAAACATGTTTCAGGGCACTCTAAAACAAATGTTCGATGTGTCTTCCTTCTTGGTCTATACATTTGTGGAATCGAACCAAGTTGTCAAATGGAGGCCATTCTATTGGACCAGTCCTACCAATCCAATTATTTCCAAATTGTTGGTTAACAGATTCTCTTGCTATGCTGGAATAATGGGTGGAGCCCCGTCTTGTTGAAAGTAAACATTTTGGTGCAAAATACCATCTTGTTCTAGCTGGTTCTAACACAATGTGACGCTCTGTCAATGATCGCAATATTTTTGTGATGTGACATATTAACGCCTCCTTGATTATTATTAATTAAGATTTATTTATTAAGATATCTGAATCATTACAGTATCCCAGTTAAAGTTATCTAACTTCGCTTTCTGTGCACTGATTTTAAACTTTAAGGTACCGATAAAAAGTAAAAATATGCGTCTTTCAAGAAATTGCTTAATATACAGGGTGTCCAATTTAAAAAATTACATCTACTGTATTCTGAAAATACGCCACATTTCTAGCGGGTGAACCGGAAGTACGCCAATTATATAAATGTGTCACAACAAAACTCACGGTAATTTTAAACCTAACTGTGGAAACCGCATCTTATTATCCAGAACTGTTTCGAAGTTATAAGCTCTTGAAAATAGTCAGAATATAATGAGACACCCAGTATATTTGTTTATAGAAAATTTATTTTTATGTTTTTTAACCCATTCAGAGCACATTTTTTTCTTTTTTCTTCATGTGGTCGTAGATAAAGTTTTGTAGGGCACTTGTGCGTGAAGCACCCGCTACGTTCGTGCCTTGCATTTTCGCAACTCGTGCGCAAAAGTATAACTTCACGCACTTGTATCATAAATAACTATTTTCTATTAGCGTGCGAAAAAGTCCACTTCTCCGCACTAGTGCGGAAAAATAGATGTGTTAAGTTTTTGGGGAGTATAGTAGCATATGAATTATTTTTTCTCTTATTTTTTGGGAATGAAAACCACAATAATGTTTTTTATTTTTTTATTTCGACGTTTCAGTAGCGTTCCAGCTACCTTTGTCAAGATTAAATAATGATAAAATAATTTTTGGTCCCTATCTGACACAACGAAAAAAATATGACAAGTAGACAATCAATAATATTTTGAAGTTTAAGACTACAAAACTTTGTTGGTCAAATTTTATTAAGGTCCATTCATAGTAGATCACATCTCTGATAAAATGTGAAATAAATATTTTATTTTATGACATTCCAAAGATATGATAGTCTACTAGAAATGGAATCCAGTGAAGTGCACGTTCCAGGAACGATTTTTATTGGGATAGCGCTTTTTTTCGCTTATTTTGGAAATGTTGTTAATAAAACGCGTTTGTTGTTACTTTTTTGTGTATGATTATTTTTGTTTTCAAAATATGTATGACTCAGTTTGGTGATTTTGTGTATTGAAGTGTGTATCGATTAACAACTATTCCAATGATAAATCATAAGAAAACCTGGATGAAAACTTATGATGCTATCCTGATAACGCAGGTAATTGATTATTGGAAATTTCTCTTTCTAACATTAGTAACCAAATTTGACTACATTCGGCTGAAATACTAGCTACACATTTATCTGCATTTAGTTGTATTAAAGCACTTTGATTTTTCGTCTTTTCTGTATCTGTATCTGTAAGAATTTGAAGGGTGGGTGATCCCCACGGCACTTAGGCCACAATTGGCCCATTGTGCATCCTTCCGAGGTTCAGACTTCCTTCTGGCTCGTCATCCAGCCTACTTGTTTGAAGTAGGCGATAACGTCGCCGGAAGTAAGCTCCCTCATGTTGGCTTGTGTTAGCCTGTACTCGCCGAATACGGAAAACCTAAATTGAGAGTGTCGGAGATTCACAAAGAATGTGTTCGACAGTCTCATCTTCCTGTTCACATCCTCTACAGAGTGAAGTGTCAGACAGACCCAGTCTGTAGAGGTGTTTTCGTAGGTGGCAGTGACCGGTCAGAATACCCGTGGCTGTCCGAAGGTACTGTCTGTTCATAGTCACGTATTTTTTGGCTACTTTGCTGTCCGGGTACTGCAGCAGTTCCTTGGCAAGCCTGCAACCTTCTGCATCGTCCCATCTACCCTTAAACTTATCAAGGGAGTGTTCCTTTATTAGGTCAATCATAGCCGACGCCGACAGACCAATGAAAGTGCCGGGTCCCAAGAGTTTTTGGGAGGCTGCTTTCCTGGCTAGTGAGTCGGCAATGTGGTTACCTTTCGATTTACTGTGCCCCTTGATCCAGCCTAGAGTGACTTCGTTGTTGCTACAGGCTTCGATCAGGGACAGGTGACACTCTAGTACTAGGCCTGATGTGATACGTCGTCTGTTCAGGGCTAGTAGTGCTTGTCTACTATCCGTGAGGATGTGAATTTTATTACCTGTGTTTCTTTTGGTAATCTCTTTTGCGGCGATGTAGATAGCAGTGAGCTCTGTTTGAGCAACGCTGACATTACGGCCCATCGCCCATTTGATGTTTAGGTTCAGAGATCTGGAGTAAATTCCACATCCTGAGCCCATATTGGTTTTAGAGCCATCCGTGAAGATGCGGAGTGCGCCTTCTTCTGATGTGTCTTGTGTGTTGTATTTGATGATTACCTTGTAGGGCCTGTGGAAGGCATATTGTGGTGAGATTGCGTCCGTATTTGCCTGCAGCAGTGGGACCTCATTGAGTGCTTCACGCCATAGGTTACGTCTCAATCTACCAGATCCTACGTCAGGTTGTATACCGGTAGAGCGTAAGCGTGTCATGGTCATCAAAATAACCTCCCTGATGTGTATGTCAAGGGGAGTGAGACCAAGGATCACCTCCATCGCTCTGGTTGGTGTGGTTCTCATGCCTCCTGTTGTGTTGAGGCATGCTGTTCTTTGAATTTGATACAGTTTACGGACGACTGTCAGCTGGTTTGCTTTAACTCCCCAGGCAATCGCGCCGTACGTTAGCATAGGTCTGATGATGGCAGTGTAGATCCAGGCAGTAACCCTGGGTGACATTCCCCAGGTACGGCCGATGGTTCTGCGACACTGTTCATAAGAGATGTATGCTTTTTTTACTCTGTTTTCTAGATGAGAGTTCCATGTTAACTTACTGTCAAATGTGACACCTAGATATTTCACCTCTGATGAGAACTTAAGTTCGGTATTTAGGAGCTTTGGCACTTGATGTTTTGCAAGCTTCCTTTTTTTCGTGAAGAGTACCATTTCTGTCTTCTTTGGATTTATTGACAGAGAATGGTCTTTGCACCATTGTTCTATGATGTTGAGGGCCTCTTGCATTAGAGCACAGAGTATCTCCTCAAATCTTCCTGTTAGCAGAATGACTAGATCATCTGCATAAGCTATTGTGTAGAGGTTGCCATCATTGAGGCGGCTGACCAAGGAGTCTAAGACCATGTTCCACAGTAGTGGTGAAAGTACCCCTCCCTGTGGACACCCTTTTACAACCAAGCCTTTGATGGTAACATCGTCTACACTGATTTTTATTACTCTTTTTGAGAGCATGTTATATATCCAGCCATTTATAGTTTGGGGGATATTCTTGTTGGCAAGTGCGTTCGTTATCTTAGGAAAAGTGGTTTTGTCGAACGCACCTTCTATATCTATGAATACGCCCAGGGTGGACTCCTTGTTTTCCAGCGATCTTTCGATGCGGCCCGCCACAAGGTGAAGAGCCGAATCGGTTGATCTCCCCGGAGTGTATGCATGTTGGTTTGGGTGCAATGGGTTTTGCGTTATCACTGCATCTCTTATATATCGTTCGCACAGCCCCTCCAAGGTCTTCATCGAAAACGATGTGAGGCTGATGGGTCGATATGCTTTTGGAGTAGAAAAGTCCATTCTTCCTGGTTTTGGTATGAACACAACTTTGACTTCTCTCCAACCTTTTGGAATATACCTCAGTGCCAATGAGGATCTGAGAATTCCTACCAGGTGCGGCGTTAAAGCATCCATCCATAAAAGACGAAAAATCAAAGAAAGTGCTTTAATACAACTAAATGCAGATAAATGTGTAGCTAGTATTTCAGCCGAATGTAGTCAAATTTGGTTACCAATGTTAGAAAGAGAAATTTCCAATAATCAATTACCTGCGTTATCAGGATAGCATCATAAGTTTTTATACAGGTTTTCTTATGATTTATCATTGGAATAGTTGTTAATCGATACACACGTCAATACACAAAATCACCAAACTGAGTCATACATATTTTGAAAACAAAAATAATCATACACAAAAAAGTAACAACAAACGCGTTTTATTAACAACATTTCCAAAATAAGCGGAAAAAAGCGCTATCCCAATAAAAACCGTTCCTGGAACGTGCACTTCACTGGATTCCATTTCTAGTAGACTATCATATCTTTGGAATGTCATAAAATAAAGTATTTATTTCACATTTTGTGATCTACTATGAATGGACCTTAACAAAATTTGACAACAAAGTTTTGTAGTCTTAAACTTCAAAATATTATTGATTGTCTAGTTGTCATATTTTTTTCGTTGTGTCAGATAGGGACCAAAAATTATTTTATCATTATTTAATCTTAACAAAGGTAGTTGGAGCGCTACCGAAACGTCGAAATAAAAAAATAAAAAACATTATTGTGGTTCTCATTCTCAAAAAATAAGAGAAAAAATAATAAATAATGCCACAATAAGGAACTTACAGAAGATAGCATATGAATATTTAAAATATATATTTGTATGATTGTAGTTTACCAAATAACTGGAAAATTAATAAACTAATTAGAATTCTGCTATAATTTTGAATAAAAAAACGTATGTTTCAATAATTTTTTAAAGCCTCATCAAATGAATATGTCAAATAATAATAATGAATTTGTTGATATGTATTTAGTAATAAATGTTTCTTTATATTAATTTTTGTGTTTTTTTCGCATTCTAGTAGAAAAAATAGTGTACCTAAGACGTGGGGAAAAGTATCACTTTCTGCACTAGTTAGGTAAACTAATATTTAAGATTCTAAACGATTTTGGTATAGGCAACCAAACATATAATCATGCTATTAAGAAAAAAGAAAATATGTTCTGTGTAATACTGACTTTTTTTAAATAAATAGTTTTTGTTATATTATTCTACAAAACTCAATTACACCAAAAAGCCGAATAAACACAGCTCCAAACTTAATTTATTTTTCACGATATTTTTCTATCTATGACAAATAAATATTGTTAATTTTAAATCATTGAGAAAAAATAATAAACCTTTTACAGTCGACTGAAATAGTATATTGTACAACGAGTGAGAAACGTACTTTCCCACATGTTGCACACTATACTTTTTCTACAACTGCACAAATTTAAAAAACACAGGTAAAGTATTTCAATATTTATTTTTATGGTAAGTAAAAAAAATGAAACTAAAGTAGTAAAAAAAAATAAAACTAAAGTATCCTCTCTCTAAACTGTAACATAATTATGAATTTTTTGTATGCCAATTCACAATTTTTCTTGAAATTCCCGGCAGCAAATCTAAAATTACTTTTGCAGCTTTTCCTAATATCTCTGGCGGAGTATTATTAAAATCGTCACTATTGTCAGTATTATCAATAGAAATTGGGATTTTTATCAAAGCACGATTGAAACTACCTTTTACAATTTAAAAACTTCTAATATAATCTGTATTTGAAGATGACAGTGATTTTATTTGATTCTCCATATGAATGTATTAGGCGTGGGCAAAGTGCCGTGAGAAATGATATTTCTCACAGTATGAGCTATATTTGGTTTTGAAATTAAGTAAGAGCTATGAGAGATACGTCACTTTTCATGGCAGCTGTAGAAAAAGTATTGTAACTAAAACTAGCTTTAGAGTCCTATAGCTCGGTAACGAAGCCATTTCTAAAATTGTGTTCAGCCCCTGTATAATTTCCCATCTTCTTGGTACGAGCTATTGGGACACCCTGTATTTCGATGTTATGACAATAGACAAAAAATTACTCTGTACTATTCTAAATTAAAAAAACTCGAAGGACGGTTTATTAGACAGGTCTTTGTTACTAATTATTTATTATGTTAATATAAGTATTTTTTTGTTACAGGCTGTTAATATAAGTATTTTTTTGTTACAGGCTACTTACCAAAAAATTATCTTGGGACGAGGAACCCCAACAACAGTATCTGGAAGCGTAAATTCATGTAATGAACGAAATACTGCCTGTGTTGAAAATATAAATATTACAATTTTAAAAATTGTACATAAAAATATGTCAGTATTAAATTAATCAGGGAATTATTATTTAAATATTATTAAAGGAAATAAATATGAATGAAGAGTTGACAGATTTTTGAATTTTTTCAAACTATATAGGCTATAATTATTAATACTAAGCTACCACAAATGTGTATATCGTGCGCAATAGCTATTTGTATTACTAGGGAGGAAAAGGCACTTTACTCCCATGTGATACATATGATTTTTCCTCCTACCCACCTTTTTTTGAAAATTTATTTACGACACAAATAGGTAACGAATATAATTAAGAACACAAGAATTATTTATTAAACAAATTTATCAATATATGTTATACAATTAAGTACAAAGTATTGTTTTACTATATTTTAGAATTATTAATGTTAATATTGAATGTGCAGTTTTGAGCAGCACTTATATGAACACTATTGGAAGAAGATAGGGTTTGAACGGGAGCTTTAGTATTTGAAATATCTTCGCTTAGCACATTGTAATGGTGGTAACTTCTAGAAGTGCTTGGCTGATTTTGATCAAGTTCAGGTTCTACATTATTTCCCATAATTTGATCAGACATTTTTCTTTTTTATGTGTAAGATTGTTCTACATAACCTTCTGCGATATTGGTTGATTTCCAACCGCCATGCTGTTTTAGAGCTAAATATCCCCACCAGCGTTTACTAACAGAGTTGCTGAAGTTCTTCTGAAACTGTGCCCTGTGTAATGTTTGGCATTTGGAAGATTGAGATATTCTGCAATTTTTTGTGGTATTTGGGATATACTATTTTTGCCAACCACTTGATTTATACATTTGCCTGATTTAAAGCATACCAACAATCGTTTATGCTCAGTTTTAGGACGTAGACAGATATACTTTTTAACGATTTGAACAAAATTTGGGCCGTTACCTGTTGTAGTATTGATAACGAAAGTTCGTTGTTTATACGTTTTTGAAGTGTGTATATTTATGACTAAAAGATTGTCTTTCTCTTCAATATCATCCATAGTCATTTTAATAAGCTCATCACATCGACATGCTCCAGAAATTCCAATAACAAGGACTACCTATAAATATTTTATATCAAAAATTGAATTATTTGCATGGGATTTCATTTCTTACCTTCATTAATAAAAAAACATCATCGGGGGCTTCCATTAAGAATGTATTTATTTCTTCTCCTGTAAAAGTTTTAGCTTTATTTGGTTTGTATCCGGCATTTTGACGTTTTAGAAATGCAATCAACTTTGGATATTTAATATCGACATTGTCCTTCATTTGTATCATTGTCCGTAGCATAGAATATTTAGACCAAAGTGTTGAAGCTTTTAATGATTTTCCTTGTAGTGAAAAATATGCCAGTAAAACATTCTCTGAATATTTATGTATCTTGTTGTCTTCAGCCCATTGCTTATATTGTGCATATTGTTTTTCATACCTGTCTTTAGATTTTTGTGGTAGTAAGGTTAATGACGCTATGTTAGCTTGTTCCTTAATATTAGGTGGTGTATTTGGAAATTCAAAATCACTTGAATCGCTCTCCATTTTTCAAAAATTCAACTAAGTTTAATGAATGTAGCGACTTTGCACCTCAAAAGTCAATCGCCGTGTTTACTGTCAGTGAGCCACAGCATAGGTATTATGCTTTTCTTATTCTGAACTCAAAAAGTTGAAGTTGAAATTTGTATTGAAGAGCTACGTTGCAGTAACATTAATGTTTGAGTTTTACCAAAAAAACAGGATATACAGGATGTTCTAGGAATTATGGAAACAATATGAATATAATGAATTCACAAGTTTCATCGTTTACAACTTACTCGAAATGAGGGGGAGGAAAGTACTTTTCCTCCCTAGGGAGAAAAAGTATGAGCTTCCTCCCTGATTTGAGGGAGGAAAGTGTGTACTTTCTATAGGGGTAGGAGGAAAAATAAATTATTCGTTGACAATTAGATAAATTTGTATACGGTGTGTAAAAGCCAAACAGAATAATAGCTATTCGTGTATCAAGAGCAGAAAGTAGTACTTTGGCAGTCGAGACAGAAAGTTCGAGACTACCAAATAACTTTCTGCTCAAAATACACACAAGATTTTTTCTACGATCACACCAAAATAAAATTAATATCATTGTCTAATATAAAGAAATAGTCTGTCAACCTCATGAGTATAACAGAGATTCTAAAAAAAGAGATGCATATATATTGAGAGGTGGCGACCTAAGTTAAATTACGGTGAAACTTGGAAACTTTCAAATACTTGCTACTGACCAATAGGTGGCTCCATGATCAGCTTAAAATATTAATAGCCCTTAACTAACATTTCTAAACGTCTAGGGTCCCTACCTAAGCAAACAATACAATAGGTAGGTTTCCGATTTAAAATAAGCCTTTAGTAAAGTACCTATATTTTTTCACAATATTTCTTCGACTACTAATAGGATTTATAATGATTGTAACAGATCCGTAGTTGGTAAAATTTACATACTACACACACAAATTTAATTTATTTTGTGAAAAAAATCACTGAATTGAAAAAAAGAATTTATTTACTGACATAAAATGTTGTAACATACAGGGTATGTCGTATACGCTTTAGTTCATTTCATCTAATTCTAATTGGCAGATGTTTTCAAAAGATGTTTCTTTATATTAGACAATGTTAATATGTACTTAGCAGTTTCCAGATTGCAGTTTCGTGTACTTATGTACGTAGGCAACACTTATTACATTGCTGTTAAAAGCCTACTTTGGGTAGTAATCGTAGGAAAATTCATTATTTCGGTTACTTTATATTAATATATTTATTAAATTTGGGCCACCATGTATGTGTATGTATACATATTTTTGTGTATACGGTGAGAGAAATACGATGTTGAAGACTTATTTAAAATGAGGTTAATATCTCCTTAACATAGGTAAATTGTAAATGTAAGTACATAGTTGTGGAGAACAATTACATTGAAGCACATAGTACTTATTTGGACAATACACACACACACAACCTGATGAGCTCGTCCCACCCAGGATGTTCTTCTCTAAGCGAGGTACATCTCCGGGGAGGACTTCCACCACTCCCCTCATCTTATCCGATGGGTCTCATCGTCGTTGGAGGCGAGCCGTTTTCTCTTTGGCCCGTAACCTCGGTGGTTTTTTCTTCGGCGGTCTTCCGTTATGTGTGTTTGCGCTGCCTCTACAAAGTACGTCCTCAGCCGACAAACTGCGGCTGAAAACACCCTTGTAGAGTGTGTCTTCTTTTCTTCCGATCTTTTACAAGCGACTTTAAGCTATTAGCTGAGCTAATAGCTTTGTCACCTGTTCGAGGATCTGTTGTTTAGTTGTTGTCGTCGTTGTTTTCTTGTTTGCTGCGGCTTGGGCGTAGCTGACTCCCGTCTTCGTTACTGATGTTGCTGTTGTCCTTGTCTTCTGGTTGTTTGGTGCCTTTGGGCATCCTCTGTAGTTTGCCGGGTGTTCTCCCTGGCAGTTTGTGCAGGTGGCCGGCTTGGTCTTCGATCGTGGGCAGTCGTTGGATCGGTGTGGTTCTCCCCACTTCACGCATTTGGTGTTTACGTTACATGTCGTCTGTTCCGTGGAAGCCTTGGCAGTTGTAGCACTGCGTCGGCCCTTTTCTCTTCTTTGTTCCTCCCACCTGATCCTCAAGTTCTGGATTTTCCGGATTTCTTCTTCTTTCTCAGGCTCTATCTCCACCAGGTAGATGGGTAGCGGTCTTCTCTCTCCGAATGTGGAATGTAATTGGGTAAGTCGTTTTATACTTACCCCTTGCCTCTCGAATTCTTCCTTGACTTCCTTGGTGTCCTCGCAGTGTGTTAGTCCTCGGATGACGATCCTTGTGAGGTTCCTGTAATTCTCGGGTCCTTCGCAGGGTATTTTCACTCCGAGTCTTTCTCGGCTTGTGATATACCTTGTCTTTATGGTGCGTCGTTCTATTTCTTTTCTTACGGAGCTCCAGGGGTGGATGCTCCGCAGAATGACGGGTGGGTCGGTGCGTCGTCTTCTTGTTCTCGCGGATGGCTTCGTCCATCGCTTCTTCGTTGGCTTTCCTCCGGGTGGCGGCTTCTTTTTTCTGTATGTCCCTGATGGACATTGCTTCCGTGAAATCCATCTCCTCTTCATCGCTGTCTTCGTCCTTTCTAGGGGATTCTGTCCTCTGCGCCTTTCTGCGGATGCTTTCTAATCGACATCGGCTTCTTTTCTCCTCTTGCATGGCTTCCATTGTTTTGGCCATGTTTTCCATGGCTTTTCTTAAGTCTGTTATCTCTTCTTCCAAGCGCCGGATGGTTTTCTTCATTTCTTCTGCCGCTTCCTCCGCTTTTTCGGCTTCTTCTCTGGCTTTGTCCCTTTCGGCTCTGAGTTCATTCTTTTCTTCCATTTCTCTTTTTAGTCTATGGCTTTCCTTCTGCATCTTCAAGGTTTCTTGCCTTATCGCTTCTACTTTTGTTAGCATGTCTTCGCTGTCCGAGTCTGATGATGTTGTTTCTTCTGTCCTCTTCGTTCTGTTGCTAGCTTGGCTGCTAGCACGGCTGTCGTTTTTTTGGGTGGCAACTTAATAGTTCCTGTCCTCCACAGGTCCTAAAACATACAAAACATCTGTTAAATCCGGACTTAAAAAATAAAAATATTTTTCAAAACTTTCATAAATAGAAACAAGTGTTAAGAAACACTATTTGCGTTTAAAAACGCTGTTTTCGTCTTCTGATAAGCTTTCGCCGGTTCGGTTGATAAAAATCAATCTCCGTCCGATCGCTTTCTCAAAATCCGCTTCGCTTGCTTCTGAGTACTCAAGACACGTCCTTCCAACTCGACTGCTAGCTGTCTAATCCACAGCACACTGTGGTCTAATCTCGCTTCTCTCCTCTACTAGCTCACTTGGACAATGCTGCCGCCTGAAGGTATATACAGTGTGGAAACCACTTATGGAATAAAATTCTTTATGTCATTATTTTAGAAAATTATAAAAAATTCCGAGACACGTCAAATTATGAATTGAGTTGTGCGTTATATAAACATAAATTCAAATGTACAGGGTGATTCACGCAAGTATGCCATAGTCGGTGTTTTTTTTAATGAAACACCCTGTATATTTGCAAATTTTTGAAATCCTCTTGATGAACCGATTCCAACAAACTGAATAATATATGGTCAATTATTAATTATACAGGGTGAAATTTTAAAATTAATAATTTATTACACTTGAAATATTAAATTAGCTAAATATGGATTTATCAAAAATCTAAACTAACTAATTATTAGACGTATTTGTATATTAAACAAAACCTGCTACGCCCATGAATTTTATCATAAATACCTAAAAATTGCCTAAAAACGACAATAATTAGAAAAAATCGGTAAATAATGTGGATTGTTTTAAATCGGTAAATAATGTGGATTGTTTTCTATTCTGTCAGTTGTTGATGTGTTGACAGTTTATACTGAAAAAGTAAAATCTTTGTCAAACACTCTTTCCTTGTCGACATAACAATGAAATATTTAACTGAGACTCACCGAATTGAGATTTTAATGATGATCGGGTACGGGGATAACTGCAGAAGACAAGTTGAAGTGGCAAACTTATTTAATCACATGTATCCCGAATTGCCTAATATTTCACAAAGTACTGTGTCTAAAATTCATGCACAATTCAGAGAACCATTGAAAACAAAAACCACACTTCGTTGAAGATTATGTGAAAGTGGATATTTTCTTAAGTGTCGAAGAGAATCCAACTTCAAGTACACGTCAAATGGCCCCTGAAAATAATGTTAGTCATACAACTGTTCTAAGATGTCTTCATAAAGAAAAACTTCATCACTACAGATTAACTTTTGTGCAGGAGTTAACAGAAGACGATCCAGATCATAGAATGGATTTCTGCGAAAGATTGATGAATAAGCTGAACAGAAATGAGATAGCTCTTGGTACCATTCTTTTTTCTGACGAATCAACATTCACATTGAATGGAGAGTTAAACCGACAGAACTATATATATTGGTTAGCAGAGAATCCTAATTGGATGCGTGAGACACATACTCAGTACCCTCAAAAGGTGAACGTTTGGGCCGCTATCAGAGGCTACCATATTATTGGTCCTATATTTATATATGGAAATTTGACAGCTGAAAAATATTTATATATGCTTAGAAATGAAGTTATTCCTGCGTTGGCAAACTTATATCCCAACGCAATAGATCCTAGCTTACCGAATGAAAATGTTTGGTTCCAGCAAGTCGGGGCAACACCCCATTATGCTTTAATGGTAAGAACTTATTTAGATGAAATCTACCCCAATAAATGGATTGGACGAAGAGGTACTATTGAGTGACTAGCTAGATCGCCAGACCTTACGCCGTTAGATTTTTTTCTGTGAGGTTATCTCAAGAACAAAGTATATGCAACACAGCCAACTAGCATTGGAGATCTCAAAGACAGGATAACTACAAAAATACGGAATATTTCACCTCAAACTTTAAACAAAGTTAAGGAGGAGTTCTATAGGAGACTGTGCTATCGCCAACAACTAGGTGGAGAACATTTTGAGCATTTATTTTAATGTATTAAAATCAAATACATCAGGTATTTTATGTGTTTAATAAATGTAAAAATAAAAACTTCACCCTGTATAATTCATAATTGACCATACATTATTTAGTTTGTTGGAATCGGTTCATTAAGAGGATTTCAAAAATATGCAAATATACAGGGTGTTTCATTAATAAAAAACAACACCGACTATGGCATACTTGCGTGAATCACCCTGTTCATTACATTACATTTATGTTTACATAACGCACAACTCAATTCAAAAATTGGTGTGTCTCGACATTTTTTATAATTTTTTAAAATAATGATATAAATAATTTTATTCCACACTGTATATCCAGTCAGCTCTCTATCGGCACAGTCTTTGCGTTCTTATAGCACGCCATCTATGCACGGGGCTATTCGTGCTATTTCCTACTCTACTTCCTTAGCCTCTGTATACGCTCAATAGCGTATCGCTCAATCTTTCAGTATAGTTGCTACGTGAAGATCGTCATCTGTAGTTTGACTTGCTAAATTATAGTTTGACTCGGTAAATTGTCATTTGTTATATGGACAAGACACCAGTTAATTTCAATGGCAGTTTTTTGCATCTAAAATGTATTCCTCGTTTTAAATAATAATAAAATGAAACAAAACAAAACTGCCAAAAAGAAATAAAAAGGAACATAATTATGTTATCATTCATCGTTGACAAACTATTTTATTAATCTAATATTATGGTATAATGTTAAGTGTCTACAAAACTAAATCGAATGATATTATGCATGATAAAATTATGATTTTATCAATTTCGACTTTATAATATTGATTATAAATATAAAGTTCACTGTTCAGTAGACCAGTGAAACTTGGGCACGTAATTCTTGTTTTCAAAAATAAAAATGAGATCTTAGTCCACAACACAACTGGTTCTTAAGCATTTTAACAAGTATTCAGATCTGGTAGACACTATAGTGATTTTTCTTGCATATTTGATTTGCAAGAAATGTTTGCAGGGCTGTATCTAGTTCAGATTGGATAATATCTCTTTTTATACATGACGGATTTTTTATAAATGAATGTTGTATTCCGGTAGTTTTATGGAGGTTCCAAAAAACCTAAAAAAAGAGAAAAAAGCATGCAGGGCAGTCTTTGGGGGGGGGGGGACGAAAAGTGAACTATAAACAGTATATAGTTGAAATAATACCCTTTTTGGTGTGCGTCATCGATTGTTAATCTCCTTCTATCACATTACGTAGAAAGAAATGGAAAAAAAGGCAGGTCTGTGATTAATCCTAATAAAAATATCACAATAATGAACCGTTCGAATGTTTTACAAACGTAAACCCTAATCTTTGACTTACAAAAATTTGATTGGTTGATGTTCAGATTACGCGCCAGCACAACCTATCAATCGCGAGGTTAAAATACTATGAAGGCGTAACTTTCGTAGGGGCATTGTGTCTTACGTCTTTTTCTACTGTCACACTGACAGTTATTGTCAGGTGTGTACTTTGTTGCTTACGGTCAATTATTATTTATGAAAAGTGAATATTAATCTTATTGTTTTATTTTTTTAAATAATACAAAAATATGCCTAGATACACTGAAAAACATCAGTATTTTGAAAGTTCTCAAGTATTTTCAGTTAGAAAAAGAAGCTGGTAATTATGAATTGCATTGCCTTTCCGAATTTGGCTGAATACGATCCAGATGAATTTATTTATCAAATTTAAGGTTAGCTATATATCAAAATAGCAAATAAAATAAACGACATGCCGAAAACCCGGATATACGTCACAATCGATGACGCACACCAAGAAGGGTATTATTTCAACTATATCTCATATTTGTAACCAAAGTTTAATAACATTTCACATTTAGCGCTTGGTGTTTGCTTATTTGGAAGCAAAGAGCATGCGCTCAATATGAAATGTATCTGTCTTTATGCATGCACCAGCGATATAGTATATTACATAACGTGTGTGAAAAATCACTTTCGCACGAGTAATGTACAGTATTTTTCCTACGATCACGTGATAATTTCACCAAATAATGTGTAATCAACATCTGACATATTAATACACATAATGTTACAATTAAAGTCAACATAATTGATTTCAAAATTAACAATAGCCATCATTAGTGACAAAAATTCAAGTAGTTTAGCTATATAATATAGAAAGGTTATTACAATTATTAATTGGTTGGATAATTATGGAAATTTTTTTTTTTGGCTTGAACTCACGTCATTCAGCCACGAATTATGGAAATTGAAAGTGAAATTATTATTGTTCATCATACTTATCATGAATACCTTTCAAGATGATTACATTTTCCTACTATTATAACAGGTCATTTGGATTAGTTGGTACAACATCTGACGAAAAGTACGCGGGTTCGATCCTCGACCGCGCCCTAATTTTTTTTTAATCAAGAAAATGACTTTCACTTTTCAAATAGATCCCATCAAATTTGGATATTACATAGGTAAATCTAAATAAAAATTATATATTTGACAGCTTTCCAGTGGTCAATCTTGATTTGACAGCTTTTTTACGGATAAGTACGTACGTACGGATAAGTTTTTTTTCCGTACGCGTATGAATGAAGGCCACTTTCCATAGAACTAAACAGTGCGATATATGTCACTTTCCTATGTGATTGTAGGAAACACATTTTTTTTAATGGTGAACCATTTTACCTATTTAAAGCACGCCTCAGCGTGTTTAAATCGAACTTTTTAGCACGCGCGTGTTTTAAAGTTACATCAACAACTCGAGAAACGAAGTCTAAATCTATAGTCTAAATCATGTCTAAATGTCAATTTTTTTATTATTGATCTGACAGGAGTAGTTTGTAACGTCAAAACTTTTATTCGAACGATATTTAACAATGTCAAATTTATAAATTAAAATGGAAAGTGCCGTTGGTATTGTTTGAAATATTACTATTTCGATTTTTCAAATCTTAGGAAATGGTATTTAAATTAATACTATTGACATTCACAGAACTCAATAAGGTTGAACTTCCATCAAAATACAAATTAGTTTATGTTTTTCTCATTTCCATGACAACGCAAGGTGTACATCATATACGTCACGAATTCAACCATTTGACATTTAGTTGACGTTTCCATCTATGATTTCCATTTCTTGTTGTTGTAGTAGTTATAGACCGGTATTTATAATTTCAAAGTGCACAAATAAAAAAAATATCGTAAAGTATTCGTGGATAACTGGTCTTTAAAACACTTGCTCTATTTCGAGCACTCCGGCTTCGCCGTCGTGCTCCAAAAATCGCGCGTGTTTTAAAGACCTTAATATCCACTTATACTTTAATATACTATTTCCCCATGTGTTTATCTAAATAAACTACAAAATAATAGTTGACACTTCACATTGATAACTTATGGCACAACATTTGTAACTACTCAAAATTACAAGAATCATAATAAATTGGGTTATAATGTACTGACCTTCTCTATTCTTGTGGCGTGTACATTCTCCTGCACAAATAGGGTGTATTAATAGTTATTCAACCAACAAGTGTATTAATGAGGGCCATTAATAATCGAGATAATTTGTTCGAGATTGTTAATTGCCCTTTTAATACTCGTGTTAGTTACAAAGCTTTTCCGTCGAATGTGTAAGTTCTATTCGTTTTTCTCAATATTTAAAAAATGTTAATATTTATTTGTCATTGTCAAAAATTAATAATGACATTGCAATGTATGTTTAGTTGCCTACACCACAGGTAACTGTCAACATAATAATGTATAAGATATGCGTTGGGTTGCCTACAGAGAAATCGTTGATTAATGTAAATCATGCATTGATAGGGGTCATTAATGTATGACTTTGTCCGATTTTGAGATCTGTAATATCATATGTCAATACACGGTCGACGGAAAATATACTTTAAAACGGAAGTTCGCATGCAATTCGACCATTTTCCATTCTATTTCAATCATATACAGACCAAAGCGCGAAAGAACCTTGAAAACAGTCTTAAACGACAGGAAAACACACAATTCGAATTCCAAAAACTCTCAATTTCACGTAACAACAGTCCCAAACAGTATTTCAAAAATTGCTTCGATCTAACTTTTATTACTTATTGCAAAGTAACATACCATGTCACAAAAAAAACATGTAGCTTTAACAAAAAGATTCCATCGCAAATACACAATTGAAGTACCTATTAAGCTTTATTTTTACTGTAAGACTCAGAAGCATTGTTTTTAGTCTTTATAGATACGGACCTTACAGAAGTTTACGCCTCTTTGTCTGGTTTTGCAATCTAAAATGCAAGACGATTTTTGAAATTCCTTATCAAACAATCGGCGTTTCTTGAAAGGTATTTGCGTTCTTACATTAAAACTAGATATCTTTATACGTCTATAAACATGCTTTTGTATTGGCTGATGTAATGTAGATATTTATAACAGTGTGACTTACTTAAGATCGCAACACCCAGTTATAGCTTTTAATTGACATTTGATGAAGTTAAAATTTAGGTGTCTTGAAAAGGTTGATGATATTTTCACAAGTACATTCTTCAAAATGTCGATTTAAAAAAAGTTAGTAGCGATTTTATATTTATTTATATTTGTTTAAAACGGACTCCATTGGACTCGATTTTGACCCACTTTAAACAGATTAATTCGAAATCTTGGAAAGATGACAACACAATATAGTAAGAAAATATGGGGTATGATTAAATCTTGAACATATTGCATAAAAAAATTCATGAGGAATTTTTTGCTTTAAATGTTCTACTAGAGCAAACACACTAACTGGCGACGTGGTCAAAGCGCCTGTCTAGTACTTAAATATGAGATTGCAATTGGGGGAGGGGAGATTGGGCGATTACCCAATATTTATGAGAGCAGCCACTCATCTAATTTTCTCTTACTGACCACCAAAATTAGCGGTGATGTTACATTACTCAATTTTGGTGGTTATTAATTATGTTAGGTGTCAAAATTTGTGCCTAACTTCAATTTATACTAATTACGTAATAATCTGAAAGGTGTAATAAATTGCGTATAAAACCGATTTGATTAAATATGGCGCGATGTAATTTGTTTCTTTAGATTATACATAAACGAGAATCTATTTTTAATTATAGGATTTTCACGGTAAAAAGACGATGATGTCTTTTTTAGTTACTTTCCTGCTTATCAGAATAAATATTATTTAACAACCGTAAATACACTTTTTCTACTAACGTGCGGAAAGTGAATCTTTTCCGCACTAAAAAGCGTGCGGAAAGAGTCACTTTTCCGCACTAGTGCG
>CAJUYH010005866.1:0-15514 GCA_910591685.1 Galerucella tenella
TACGGCTAACAATCTTGTTTTTTTCCGTGCTTCTCGACTGTTTATTATCTTAACTACACTAGTATTCCAAGTTTTTTAGATCATCTCATGATACTTCTCCAAACTTTCTTAAATCCTCATATTTTTTGATTTTCCTTTTATTGCTGGTCATTAAGTTGGGACATCCAACGAACACAAGTTACATTAACAAAATACACCCCACATTTCGCACTATCTCACACCAAGCTATCGTCTTCAGAAACCAATGGTGAACCTTTATAAAATATAAAAAAGATAAAAAAAATAGTACATTGTTTACCGGGTAGGAAAAGCTTAACATTCCTGGACGACTGTGAAGATTGCTAAGTCGAGGCGCAAGCCGAGACCAACACAGAGTCCAGGAATGTGGCTTTTCCTACGAGGTAAACATACTATTTTCCGCAAATCGTTTAAAATTCGACAGATATTGATTGATTTAAAAAAAACGCGATAATTTTATTCCCAAATAAATGGTGCTTTGAAATTCCTAATAAAATTACTTGGGTTACTATGGAAACGTATTGAGGTTGAATTGTCAAACTTGACGCTTATAAATTTAATTGCTGGTGTTCTCGAAAGTAAAATGATAAGTGATGATGAAATTTCCATTCCTGGGACTCCTCCAGAGCTGGTTGAGGCAGTGAATACTGCTTCATTAGAATTATTGCCAAAGAAATTTCTATCATTTATGTAGAACACTAACAACTGTACGGAAATATCATTTCCTTACAGTAAGGAAATGACATTTCCTTACAGTAAGGAAGTCCTGACTTTTTCTTCAAGAAATTTTGACAGGAATGTCAAAATTTCCTAGCGATTTGCGGAAAAAGTTTTTTTGTGATATCTACGTAGCTTGAACTAGGTTGACGTTTTAAAAAAATCATGATGGCGGCCGTACACTAAACGCTGACGACAAAAACATTTGACATTTGCTGTAAAATATGCAGAATAACGTCTCGTTCATTGTCCTAGAATGTCAAAACTTTGCCTCTATCCATTGGTGAGAGACTTTCAGCAACGCTGCATGATAAAAGTATAGGACTACCTTTTTAAATTGAGAATAATGCAAAAAGTGCTTTGGAATACGGCTTGGATAGCTATTTACCGACTATTTTCAATATACATGCGAAATAACCGTGCACCGACCTTATTTCCCTTGAAAATTATTCCTACAGTTTCATATCACGGTTTCAGGGGGTGAAAAATTAAATGTTCAGTTTTCCACTGCGCTTTTCTGCACAAGAGAAAATGTACGCCATACTGCTGGAACCAATGGTGGCATGATAAACTATCGTTCTGAATGGGTTTGCTGCTGTTTCAAATCGCGACACTTTTTTTCCCATGGGCTCATAGTCTATCTAGGGACATGCTTGAGATTTTAGTGCTGTCTGACTATCAGAGAGTAAGTATATGCATCTTTTGTCCTCTATACCTCCTTCCAATATTCAATTGCAAACTCATTTCGATAAGGTAAATTTCTGCCAGGAATACAGATGCAACATTCTCCAAAAATGCATGGATATTACACCTGGGTCTAGCACCATGGACTCCAACCCCTGTTCCAATGTCAGTCGTCTCGTTCCTTCATGAATGCATGCTTCCAACCCATCCCAGTTTAACTGGATATGGTATGGTTGGTTGTCGTTACTCGTGGCCAACATAACTAACCACAAATTAAAATTCTATTTGACACAAAACTTGACAGCTTTGTAGAGCTGTCTACTTTATTCACAGCAAATAAATTGTCATATTAGTATAGTGTGTTTTGAGTTATGTGAATAAACAGTTGATAATGACGTTTCTCGTGTGGTGCATAATTTTCATTTTGATTGGTTTATGGCTGAGCTGCCAACTACGAACTTAATCCTTGGCCATCTCGAACGCGGACGCAACGTAACGGGCGTAATGGAAACTGCGAAGTGAACTCGGACTGACTTTATAAACTCAATTGTAGTATTTCTTCAGTTTGAGTTCAACTGAACTGAGCTGCCAAGTACCAACTACGAACTGAACGCGAACGTAAAGTTTATAATTCCTATTTCAATGTATCTACTTTATTATTATTATCATTTTTTTGCATCATATTAGTTATATAGTTGAAATAATACCCTTCTTGGTGTGCGTCATCGATTGTTAATCTTCTTCTATCACATTACGTAGGAAGAAATGGAAAAAAAGGCAGGTCTGTGATTAATCCTAATAAAAATATCTCAATAATGATCTGTTTGAATGTATTACAAACGTTAACCCTAATCTTTGACTTAGAAAAATTTGATTGGTTGAAGTTTAGATTACGCGCCAGCGCAACCTATCAATCGCGAGGTTAAAATACTATGAAGGCGTAACTTTCGTAGCGGCAATGTGTCTTACGACTTTTTCTACTGTCACACTGACAGTTCTTGTCAGTTTTGTACTTTGTTGCTTACGGTCAAATATTATTTATGAGAAGTGAATATTAATCTTATTGTTATATTCATATGAATAATACAAAAATATGCATGAATACACGGAAAAACATCAGTATTTTGAAAGTTCTCAAGTATTTTCAGTTAGAAGAAGAAGCTGGTAATTATTAATTGCATAGCCTTTTCGAATTTGGCTAAATACAATCCTGATGATCTTATTTATCAAATTTAAGGTTAGCTATATGTCAAAATAGCAAATAAAATAAAAGACTATAGTTGAAATAATACCCTTCTTGGTGTGCGTCATCGATTGTGACGTATATCCGGGTTTTCGGCATGTCGTTTATTTTATTTGCTATTTTGACATATAGCTAACCTTAAATTTGATTAATAAAATCATCAGGATCGTATTCAGCCAAATTCGATAAGGCTATAAAATCAATAATTATTACCAGCATCTTTTTCTAACTGAAAATATTCCAGAACTTTCAAAATGCTGATGTTTTTCCGTGTATCTAGGCATATTTTTGTATTGTTTAGATAAATATAACAATAAGATTAACATTCACTTCAAATAAATAATAATTGACCGTAAGCAACAAAGTACACACCTGACAAGAACTGTCAGTGTGACAGTAGAAAAAGACGTAAGACACATTGCCGCTACGAAAGTAACGCCTCCATAGTATTTTAACCTCGCGATTGATAGGTTGCGCTGGAGCGTAATCTAAACATCAACCAATCAAATTTTTGTAAGTCAAAGATTAGGTTTAACGTTTGTAAAACATTCAAACGGTTCATTATTGTGATATTTTGATTATGATTAATCACAGACCTGCCTTTTTTTCCATTTCTCCCTACGTAATGTGATAGAAGGAGATTAACAATCGATGACGCACACCAAGAAGGGTATTATTTCAACTATACTTGCATTTTTTTGATCAACAAGTTTCCAGACTATTTCTAAATTTATCAATTACTCTGTTAACCATAAACAATGATGTTAAATTTTATATTAGCTTTTTTAATTTCTTTCTCAAAAAACTATAAAAATTCTTTTTTGCACCGAGAAAGTAGATAACTTTACTTGCTAAAATAAAAAGTTTTGATCGTTCCCATATTTTCATCTCTGAAAATTTCCAGCAACTTTTAGGCTTAAATAATGATAAATGAATATATTAATGAAATTTTCCCTTGTAATGAACCATTACTTTTATGGCTCCTGGCTCAATATGGCCTGCTTAGCTCCCCTTTTACGCTTGTATACCTACAGTGGTGGAAATTATGAGCGGTATGGAGGGAATTTTTATTAGATTTGCAAAATTAGAAAATAACTATGTGTGGTATTTTCTTATTGACTTCATAAAATTCTAAATCTGATTTTTTTTTGGGAAACAATTTACACATTATTTGACTTTTCCTGAAATATTAGCTACCGTTATGGTAATTTTTATTTTTCATGCTAAAGAAATGGCAAAAAAATATCAAACAAAGAAGGTATAAGAATGTAACAGCATATCAAACTAGAAAAAAATAACAAACTAGGTTTAAAACCATATAATGTTAATAACGACAAAGAAACAACTACTCTCCGGGCTATATGCCCCGACGGGTGATGAATTAACAAAATTTACTAAAAGAATAATGAATACATCACAAGGAATACACGGGAGATATTCAGAAGGAAAGTTCCATTGTCTCCTTTGACCTGTAATTAGAATGTTTCTCATCACATACGGGTCACAATGTTATGCTGGGTCTAGACAAAAAACAAATTCTGAAACAAAAATACGACAAACTGGCGACAAAATTTGTTGTCAAAAGACCAAACAAAATTGAAACAAACTGTCCACACCAGAACGACAAAATATTTAAAAAAAATCAGTTGGTGATGTTCTTGTTGTGATTGGTGTTGGTTAACCATGTGGCGTTTTAATCAGGAAAAAAATGAAACTGAAGATTTATTGGCCGCAAGTTGTTTTTTTGTTCCCACCATCACCACAGACTGCTAAAACAAAACGCAAACGGTTTTGGATTAGACCAAGTCTAAAAATGCGAGAAAGTTGTTTGATAAACATATTGTTAGTTCAGCTGCAGATTCGATCAAGCTTCAAAATTTTTTTAAGAATGTCCACCATCAGATTTTGAGAATCTGATATGCCTTTGTTGGTCCAGCAGTTGCAAAAAGACATACTAACTTTAGGAACGATTTAAGTGTAACAGAAAGGTTAGCAATCACTTTAAGATTTTTAGCAACTGGTGATTCCTACCACAGCCTTATGTATCTTTCAAAAGTATCAAAGCAATCAATATCTGTAATAATATTTGTTTAGAAAAATACACACACACAAGTCACACTTAATTTTGATAAAATTTTACATTCTCCTTCTCCTACTCTACTGCTTAACTCGTTTTGACTTGCACACGCGTCCACACTTCGCCGACAACTTGTCGTCAAATACACAGACAAAACACAGACCTTTTGATCTTTAGGTACCGACCTGAGACGGCACTTGAAAAAGTTTTCAAATTTGCAAACAAAACAAAATTGTCGCAGAAATGTCTCACAAATGTTTTCGATTTGTCGCCACTTTGTCGCGAAACATGAATGTTTCTGTTTTGTCTGCTTGGTCTGGACCCGGCATTACAGGTTCAGATAGCTCGAACTCAAGAGACCTCCACGGGTAGCATGAAGCAAATTCGAATAATTTGTTGATAGAGTGTCTGAGAACAGATTTATTGTATAAACATAGATAAACAATTCGTTATTATCACTTTTTGAATTCAGTTGTAACACGAAAAATGACTAATTGCTATATTAAAATGAAATCGTAAAGTCGACAAATGTCGAGGATTGTTACATTACGCTCTACGCAAAAAATCAATCTTTTTCGCTCTCTAATCCCACCAAAGTTGATGATATAAATAGAGGCAGATTATACAACAATTTCATAACCATAAGCAGTGGCAGCTTGGACAGAAAACCATGGAAAAAAATAATTGGATCTAGACTACAATGGATATACTATAAAGTGCGAGGAAGGAACTCCTTTAACATGGAACCTTAACTTGTGTCACAAACGCGAATAAGCTAGATAGTAACAAATATATTTGGTAGGTATACGCGTATGCAAACTCTTGGTTTAACAAGAGAACATAGCTTGTGGAAGAGGTGACAAATTTTTAAAACTTTCTTGACTATCACCAACGAACATTATGTTCGTTGCTATCACCCATAGATAACTTTGCTCGTACCCGTGAAGGCAGTGGTGTGAGTAACTAGCGTCTAGCCGGTCACGCAGCATCGATACCGAAGATGAATGACACATGAACGATAGGCGCCAACGTTGTCAAATTTGTAACTATGTATAAAAATATCAGAAAATACGAAATGGAAAACTAAAAAAAGCAAGAAAACCCAGGCCCAAACCCGGTTGATCAAAGTGTAACTATATAAAAATATCAGAAAATGAGAAATACAAAACTAAAAAAAACAAAAAAAACCAGGCCCAAACCCCCGGTTGATCATGGAGTTAGTACTTATGTATAAAAATATCAGAAAATAAGAAATACAAAACTAAAAAAAAACAAGAAAACCCAGGCCCACACCCGGTTGATTAAAGTGTAACTATGTATAAAAATATCAGCAAATAAATGAAAAACTAAAAAAAAAGAAATCCAGGTTCAAACTGGGTTTCGAATCTAGGACCTCTTAGTAGGATACTCAGTATCCTCAGTATCTTAGTAGGATACTCAGTATCCTACTAACTGGGCTAATCTGCTCACATTCAGTCACATCAAATAGAAGGTTAAAGGCTGCTTGGACGCATGCGCACCTCAACTACTATCGTTTCAATTTATCCATTATTCAATAAATTAAATTTGACAACATTGGTGCCAAGTCGGGTAAATGCTTCTCTTTTCGGAATCAATGCTGCGTTGATGCTGTGTGACCGGCTAGACGCTAATACTCCCGTACATCGCTAGTCATTTATGAGCTCCTAATTGGACGATATGCATACTCTTTCCAATTTTCTGAAGAAATGAGTGTTTATTCAAAAATAATTTTCATGTTCGCGTATTCTGTAGCGAATTAATTGTTAAATCGGTTGGTCGTTTCGGGAGTATATGTTTTCGGGTGTGTCCCTAAGTGTGTAGTATTTTTTTCCTGTATTATGCATTTTCCTCCCCCTTCCTTCGTTCATCGTTTGGCTGATTTTTGAGCGAATTAGCCTGTCCTATGATATAATTCAAGATGAGTTTTACTATCAGCTTCAATTTTATAAAGATTTTAACAAAAAATTTCAGTATCCATATAAAAATTTCCAATTATTATTTATGTTCCGCCACTGTTTGCCATTAACGTTACCGTTGCTGTTTGCGGTACCTACCGGCAGGCAATGTCAAAGTGTGGGTAGAATATTAATTATTATTTTTGGCAAATGATAACGTGATGCTTTTTAGATGAGGAACGTTACGTTACTTCAAACGGTTTCTATGTCACCGTACATAAACTCAAATTATGATTATAAATACTAAGGTATTAGATAATATTTCACTAGATGGAATAAAAAAAGCGAGAACTGTCAAAAAAAATTCAATTATATATTTATGAAAACATATTATCAAATACGCTCGGGAATCTTCAGACAATGGAGGAATCGTGTATGAAATACCGACTCGAACAAAAGAATGGAAAAGGGAAGATTAACTAGAAAAATAATAAAATGGGACTTTCATGTTTTGTTGTGTGTTATTATATTTGATTGAAAATAGTGGAATGAGAAAGAAGAATGGATGAATAAATGGACAGTTCAATCAGAGTTGAACTAGCTGCTGATATTTTTGAAGTTAATGAAAATTATAGCTTTAGCATCAATTGAGATTTATGGATAACATCATAAAAAACTTGGTTGGGCCGATATCGATCAGCTTTTTCTGATATATTTGAGTAAGATCGTGGATGGCTAAAGCCACGTCCACACCGAAAGTAACACATAGGAACATTATATTTATGTTGCTTGTTCCTGGAACTTGTTTCTGAATGTTGCCAAAAGATTATTTAAGTTCCTCGTTGTTTACTGTTCCAGCAACAAAAGTTCCTATAAGCTACTTGTTTCCATAGTTAGCGGCAAAGATCAAAGGAGACATAGAAACATTGGTAAACATTTCTTGTTTCTCAACGGTATTTTTATCAATGTGGACATGTTGTTGCTTGTACCTTACTCGAAACTTGTGTCGTGAAGCCGACGCGTCGTTGCCGCAACTTGATTTAGTTTATCAATAATAAAAACATTACAATAAAAAACATGCCGCTTAAATGGAAAACAGAAAATATAATATGTTTAATTGAATTATACCGAAATGCCGAGTGTTTGTGGAATCCACGGAATAAAATGTATAAAGACCATTTGTGGGTGGAGATATGTAATGGGATTGGCGATGGTGTTAGTGTTGATGAAGTTGAAAGAAAAATGAAAAACTTGGTGGCACAATTCTACAGAGAGGGAAAAAAATATCGCGCATATCAAAAATCTGGTGCTGGAGCATATTTTTTAGCTCACACTGCACTGGTGTAGACACAACGTTTCCTGTTGCAGCAACACAACGAAACATTCTCAAGAATGAGTTACTTTGGTATAGACATAATGTTTACGGAACTTTTGCTGTTGTTTCTGTTTCCATAAACAGGTTGCGGCAACCAGCAATAAAATGTTCCTCTGTGTTTCTTTGGTGTGGACATGGCTTTAAACTCACAATATTGGTCCTAGTAGGTAGCGCTGGGGCCTGATTCACAATGAACTCCTTTTTAACAGCTAGATTAGATTTGATGGAGTGGCTAAACGACCTATTCCTCTATGACTTTTTCAGATCTACTGCGTGGTCCTCTAAATCTAGATTACACCAGCCAATCAGCCCAGAGACTGACTCTTTAATGTAATTTCTTCTGTCCTGGTGAAATTACCCACCATTCTAGATGTTTCTGTGTCACTCACTTCTTTATTGCAGAAGGGTTCAATGAATGGCATTAATGGGCCTTATCTGGCCGTTTCATCCGCCAATTCGTTGCCCTTATCAACCTCTGACCTTGGTACCCAGGCACCTATACAATCCCGTACTAGCCTAGAATTGACTTCTATGGAATCAAGTGCCTTCAGAGCACCGGCTTCGGTGAAGATGGTTTGTCCTTTCTCACCTTTAGAATTCTTTAACGCAGTGGTGAATCGACTTCACTTTTGCTTGGAAAGTTGTGACGTTCTTAGATAGGCTTATTGAAATAGTTATTCTTTTAATTCCTTGACAAGCTTTAGATAGTCAGCACGCGCCGAGTTTTCGGTTAACTATGTATTAATGTTCATGGACTACAAAATGTATAAGGTCACAGTATATTGTATAACAAGTGCGCAGAAGTGCTAATCTCTCACGAGTGTAAGAGTTGCGGCACGAGACGAAGTCTATAATCTGACTTAGAAATTTTAGTATTATTTAATTTTATCTTCTATATAATTTATTTGTCCTTATACATTTTTTAGTCCTTGAAAATAAATACATAGTTATTCGAAAGCTCGAAAATAAATTTTTAAAATAGTACACTCTGGTATTATGACCACATCTCACAAAATATACAAATAGTTGGGAAATATTCCTCCTTAATCTATATCATCCCAGAGTTTACCATTTACGAGAAGTTGGTGGCGTTATAAGTTGAAACAATACTTGGATAATCTTATTTTATCGAACAAGCTACTCATTGCTCACACCTTTATCCATCGGTCTTAAATTTCCCAATTTATAGACATAGTTTAAATGGTAAAGGGTCAAACTAGTTGCTCAGTATGCGTCCCAACACCTCCAACTTCTCGTAAATTGTTAACTCTTGGATGGATGGGGATGAATAACGAATGCATCTTTCACGAACTAGCTACAAACTAACTGCTTAAGTACTGATCACACATTCAATTTGTTCGATACATGAATTAATTTCGGGCCTCAATGTATATTTATAGTAATTTTTGGAGAAAATCCGAGAACTTATGCCACCTTGCAGAGAAGAATTTTACGGGCAGCAATGTTTAATACCAATAATTGTTAAATCGAAAGCAGTGTATTGATTTTATTTATAACAGATTTTGATTTGTTCAAATTTTTTCTTGAACATTATTATTTTATTCTTATTTTTGTTGATCTCACTTATTTTTCAAAAGTCAATAATATTACCAATCTCGATTTTCTCCCACTAAATAAGGCTTTATCCTGTGTTAAAAGTCCAATGCAAAATAAGTTATTTATTCCTTAGAAAGTATCAAAAACAGTCTAAATTCATCAATCGGCTTATGCTTGTTTTAAGGTACAATCGAAGGCACAGATATTAGGTAGTAACTTTAAGTTACGTGAAATAAGAAGAAATTAGGATAACGTGTAACTTTTACTGGTCTTTCCAGATTTAGGTAGGTATTAGATTCTTTATTATTTCTGGGCATTTGTTTTTTTCTGTATTTCACCAAAATAACTAAGCATTAGGTTCGTTCCAACCAGCAATCCTGTACGTAACCATTAATTGAAATATTTAATGCGCATGCGTGAGAGAAATTAGTAAAATTACTGGTAATCTCTTACCAAACGGTTGGAACGTATTTTGAACTAGTTTAGTAGTTGTTGTTATTAGGGATGCTACTGTGAATACTTTGCCATGAACAATTGATTTTAATATCAATGAGAATATATTTTATTGTATTAACATTAATCAGAAAATGAAAGTATAAAAACAAGACATTTCATTTGTAATTATAAATCCTTCAGGTTTGAAAATACATAAAAATAAATACAACGAACTTATAAAAACCAGAATGGACACTTTCAATCTAAAAATATCAAATAAGTGAAACTTGATACCAATGATATCACTTAGCAGAATATAATGTGATTTCGGGCTCCAATCCGCCCTTTTGTATTTTATCAACGACTACACAAAAGGAGCTGTTAGTAAGAAACGGTTCCCACTATTTTCAAAACAGTTCAAAAACTAAAATATCACTTTTATATCCTATTTACACATTCCATAAAAAACAAATTTGACAGTTTAGATAAAAATGTTGCCACTGCGCATGTTTCTTAATTTCAGAACTGTCGATACTCGCTAAGAAGCAAGAATCGTTTGAACGGTAATTTTACTGGTCCCCAAACGGGATGGAACAGAGAACTGATAGTAATTGAGAGTTTTGAACCAGTAATTTCAGGTGGTTGGAACGTTTTTTTTCAACTGCGCATGTGTATTAGTAATATTACTGTAAATTTCTGGTGGTTGGAACGAACCTATTATAAAACCCAAAGATTATCGAAACAATTATGTTCTGTCAAAATCATTTGCGACGACCACCTATTATGTTAATATTTCTCAGACGTTAACACTTGACGAAATTAATAATTAAATCAAGATCATCCAGTTAATCACTATAATGTGATTATCAGTATACTTTGGCAAGTTTATCTGAAACCGTGAAAGGAATGCAGTCGAAAACATTCGACATTGCCACATTTAACTATGAAAAAACTGAAGTGCTTACTATGTAGTGATAATAATTAGAAAAGGGTCTTTTTATTATCAACAATATTGAAAATATGATTGAACGTTAATTTTATAATGTACTTGTTTCCTTGGATTTATTATATTAACATTATTTTTCCAATTTATGAATATTTAAAGATGAACACTTTTCCAAATATGTTACCTATGGGCTTTTTGAAGCTCTGGCAGCGTTGTACGAAAACCATAATGACCACACCCTCGAATTACATAATTGGTGATTTGTATCGACCAGCTGACTTCTTATTGGCAAGCGCGTGCGTGAGATCTTCCCTCTCACTTCGTCAGTTGACTGATATTGATTTATCCAGTGGCGTTATACCTTTGTATTTTCAGTTTCACTTGGTAAAATAGGTACCGTACGCCATTTGTACGTTTGACAGATAGGCGCCATGTTTTTCCTCGCCTCTTACCGATCCCGTATAGCTTCAGATAAACTTGCCAAACTATAGTAATACCCCTGGGGTCTTGATAATACCGAGATAATTTTGTCATAGAGAATGCTGAAAGCGTGTTGCTTGATAATAGCCCTCGGCCTGCGGCCTTGGGCTATTATCTTTGAGCAACACGCTTGAAGGATTCTCTACGACAAAATTTTGAGTATTTATCAAGACCCGAGGAGTATTCGATAAGATAATTTTTTACTTTGTAGCTTTCAAAAAATTGATTGCCAATCTGATGTTTAATAATCTTCAATACAGACTTTATCAATTTTAATCAAATAGTATTCATTTTTATTTAAAACTACAGTTGTGAAAAGTACAATTGGTAAATTAATTGAATCGATAGATGCAATACCTAATCTTCGCGACATTTTTAATCCAGTTGTCAGTTTGACGTTTAATTAATGTTTAATAAAACGTAAACACCAAACTGAAAACACCACATGTAGGGTATTATCAGTAGTAATACCCCTAGGGTCTTGATAATACCGAGATAATTTTGTCATAGAGAATGCTGAAAGCGTGTTGCTTGATAATATTGCTTGATAATATTATCTTTATGCAACACGCTTGAAGGATTCTCTACGACAAAATTTTGAGTATTTATCAAGACCCGAGGAGTATTCGATAAGATAATTTTTTACTTTGTAGATATCAAAAAATTGATTGTCAATCTGACGCTTAATACTTTTCAATACAAACTTTATTAGTTTTAATCAAAAATGATTCATTTTTATTTAAAACTACAGTTGTGAAAAGTACAATTGGTAAATTAATTGAATCGTTAGATGCAATACCTAATCTTTCCGACATTTTTAATCCAGTTGTCAGTTTGACGTTTAATTAATTTTTAATAAAACATAAACAACAAACTGAAAACACCACATGTAGGGTATTATCGCTGTAATACAGCGGTGATTGGATGAAATTTGACACATGACTTGAAATTAAGTAATTTGATTGGTTACTATATTCAGTAAAAAATTATCGCTGTAATACAGCGGTGATTGGATGAAATTTGACACATGACTTGAAATTAAGTAATTTGATTGGTTACTATATCCAGTAAAAAATTATCGATAATAATACAACAAGTGTGTTAATGATTATCGAAAACAAATTTCTTCGATTTGGAGAAACAAATTGTTGTTTGGAAACAGCACGAGCGCGTAAGCGCGAGTGTGGTTTCCTAAAACAACAATTTGTTTCGAAAAAGAGAAGAAATTTTCGATAATCATTAATTACACGAGTTGTATTTGTCAAGATTATTTCTTGATACAATGATTCTGACGTTTCTTTAATAATTTGACATTTTCTGTCAGTCACTAGATTTTTAATGTCGAATAAAACAACTAATGACAACGCGAAACACACAGATAGGAAAATTGCATGTATCCAATCAGGTGCCGAAATACAAAATCGAAAACATGGTGTTTTCAGATATCAATCCTCATATTTAAACCAATCGAAGGCGCGTATTTTGTATTGAGTGAAATAATCTCTAAAACCGTTGAGATTTTCTGGATACTAACAAATACATTAGTTGAAAAAATCAAATTGTTTCAAGAAAAACTGGCCTACGAATAACATCTTTCTATAACCGTTTTCTATTATCGACATATCTCGCTGGGAGAATAGAGCGACATTTCATTAAAATTTGACAACCCAAGCAAACGGCTGCGACGGCGGCTCTCAGAATTCTCCATCATTGCCAAAATCCATTTGTATTAGCCACCGGGAAACCTCATTCCCGCGTAATCTCGAAATCCGTGACGAGATTAATGGAAAAATGTTGAAATGCGGCGGCAGTGTCGCTCCTGTCGTTACGAGACACCAATATTTCCAATGAAAATAGACGAGACGTTTTCCATTCCGTTAGATGAATTTTCGTCAATTTTTGGGTTGCTTTTTCTTTGAACAATTAACAATAGTAATTTTCCATTTATTATTCATTCTAAAAATAAATGGAAATTCTTTTTAATATTGTTTGCCAAAACTGCTAACTTGAAACATACATAGGTACAGGTTGCGAAAAGTCTTATCGCGACATACGATTTACACAAGTACGACAAGGAAAATATGAGAAAAATTACTTGAAAGACAGAGAAGAATAATTGTGTGCAGTCGGCGATGGGCGTGTTTAGTTCCTTCTACCAAAAAGGCTGGACGTGTGTTCAGTTGCCCCCTATTTTAACCGCTGTTGCCAGAAGCGCAGATTAATTTGTACAAATGATATTTTTGTCTCGTTATCGTTAACTTTTTTCGTGCTCATGCACTATTAGGTAAAAACTAAACACTTCCAGAAAATTCACATTTAAACCTTAATCCTTCATCTTTTCGCTACAAACGTTAATCACTTTGTATTGTTAGCGCATGCTATTGTATTTGAAAATAAAACATTTACATCGCCTTCAATAACATACTTAACCTGTGAAAAAGTGCAAATTAGCATTTTGGAGGTCATTCGGCTGATGCAACGGTTAATTTGTTTATTGTGGCATTTGAAAATCGCCCAATTCCTGTGAATAGAACCTAGAGGAGAGTTGCCATGATCGTACCGTATCCTTCATCGTACACCAGCTCCTATTTTCCCACTAACAGTGATGCTAGAGCACTCAAGCGGCGACAATAAATACTTGCTATTGTGGAGAGTCAGTAGCAAAAGTTGCACGTGTTTGTAGTGGTTTATGTTTCATATTAGTTTATGTATTTGTGGCTGGTTCCATGTAATATTTCACCATCTTTCGTAAGCTCACAGATCCTTTTACGATAAGAGTAACTCACTTTAGTACATATACTTATTTATTACACTTAATTTAGTAATGAAAAATCATCCTGTTTCAGCCGTAGTTTCGTTTGCGGGTTAGGATTTTTAAATTTCCCGCTACGACGACGAGTTGCCTTCGTCGTAACACTTGAAGGTTCCTTCATCGTACCGCCATTTTAAGGTTCCCTTGATCGTACCGGTTACTTTTAAACGATACTTATGTACGATTTCACCATCCATTTCCTAAAGTTAGGTAATAGGTACCTAAATCAGATTTTGGAATGACAAAATAGAATTTACGTTTTACCATGCGCTAAGAAACGCCCAAACATGATAGAAAATACCCAATATTGTCACTCTCAAGTAATTCTTAGCGCGTGGTAAAACGAAAATTTCACTTAGCAATTCCAAAATCTGATTTAGGTATTACCTATCTTTAGGAACCTTTTGGTGGAATTGGGTCTTAATGTCTGATACACATCTATGTGTGTGTTCTAGATGTCAAAAAGGAAATATGGAGCGTGGACCGAAGATGATATGCATCGTGCTCTTATTTCTTTTCGGATCGGAGATATGGGGTTCAACGATTGCTGCCGCACATATAACATTCCTAAACCTACTTTCAACCGCCATCTGAAGGAGACAAATATTTCTGCTAATGGAGAAGTCAAGATCATCGGGAAGTAAACCACATTACCGGAAGATGTATAAAAAGTAAGATACCACATCTTACGTCTTGAAAGCCTAATGTTTGGATTGACAATAACTGATGTGAGGAAATTAGCATTCCAGATAGCTGAACAAAACCATATACCCCATAATTTTAATAAGCAAACCCAATTAGCGCGGAAAAAATGGTATTATGGATTCAAGCCTCACCATCCAGAACTCAGTTTGCGAGAGCCCACTGCAACGTCTCTTGCATGGGTTAAGGGATTCAATAAAGAGAATTTTCATAAGTCTATTATTTGTAGTCTATTTCATACGATATTAACTACATATGAATTGTACAGGGTACGATCAAGGAGCCCCTTGATACGATGAAGGCAACTAGTTTCTTTCATTGTACCACTTGCAGGGCCTTAGTAATTTATTGTTTTCAGAGTCAATCGGACACGCACAACGCTGACTGGTCATAATTATTCTCCTCTCTCTTTCAAGTAGTTTTTCTCATATTTTCCTTGTCGTACGAGTGTAAATAGTATGTCGCGATAAGACTTTTCGCATAAAAATATTTCAAAACTATACAATCCCACAATTGTAGCAAAACCAATCTCGTAAGGTTTTGTTACATTTA
>CAJUYH010005866.1:15614-37412 GCA_910591685.1 Galerucella tenella
TCCCACAATTGTAGCAAAACCAATCTCGTAAGGTTTTGTTACATTTATTTCCATAATTTATACACATGTCAATATTCGGAAATGACATATACGCCGGCTTATATTTTCTATAAATAAATCAGACTATTTGCACAGCAGTAGGTGTGCGGTGTGCTCATCCTCCATCCCATCCAATCTGATTTTCTATTCCAGACGACAAACGAAACATTTCCTGTCGAATTTTAAAAGCCGATGGAGCAAGCAAATGTGCTCCGCAATATTTCTGTGACATTTCGTATTTTGCCAGAGGCGCTTTCAAAATTAAAAATAAAAACACGAACGCGGATTCTCTAAATTCCTGATCGATATAACTTATATACAATCCATTTCCACGTTCTTGGTAGTTAAGTAGATAGCTTTAAAGTATGAGTGAGGAAACTCCACAAATAAATATGTATATAAATAATTGAGTTTATTGAATAAAAAAAATATTAACTTGCAAGTCATAACTTATAAGAAAAAACTAAAACTTCTAAGTAGAAGCTAATACTTATTTTTGATTACTTATAAGTACTCACTTATATTTTACAAGTGTTTACTTTTTTCGTTGCGTAAACAAACATTCATACTGAACACTTCCAGGCCATTGAGCGTCTACACTTGTAATCAATTCATTAACATCACAAGTTACTTGCACATTTATGCTAGCAAATCCTTTTTTGTTAATAAAATCATCGCCAAATCATGGTGGTTTTTTAATTTGAACATGAGTCAATCTACAGCACCAATGACTGTAGGAATTTGGAATCGATTCGACTATTTCATTCTTGCTTCTTCCATGGCATCTAGATTAGATGGAAATTTTATCCAATGGTGGGCCTTTTCTAATATACAATCAGCTACGTCACTTATGGTTTTGCATACTGTAGTATGATGAACGCCAAAATCTTCACCAATACCTGTTTGAAATCCGGTATCACTAACATATCGTAGGAATATCTCCATCTTTTGCCGAGATGCACGTGCACCTCCTCTGGATTCATCTTTCTCTGGTAAAAAATAATCCAAAATATAGTCTACATTTTCACTTTCTAAACAAGAGCTTAGATTTGCTTGGGCTGATGCTTCTTCTCTTCCTATAGTTCTTCCTGTTACGAACATTTATGAAGTCCACAAAATGTTTAACAATATACTAGCAACTACCGTAGGAAAAAAGGATGCTTTATAGGTACCTTAAAAATCGATAAGTTATAACTTACTAATTTAAGACAGATCTTATTTTTATTCAAATGAAAATAAGCCAGTACTGGAAAAATCCTTATATTTTAAGTAACTACTTCAAACCAGAAGATTTGCTTATGGCCATAAGTAATCCCTTTTACATGAAGTAGTCACTGACCTTTTATTCAATTTATACTAAGATAATACTTAAATAAGAGGAAGTAGAAGCCAATACTTTTTTTATTCGATAGACCCAATATGGTTGACGGTTTTAATGCCTGCTATTGTTTTTTGTTTAATTTTAAAAGCCTACAAGGTCATACCATAAAAATCTATTTTCATGTACGAAAGAGTAGTAAATAATAGTTTGTGCAACTAGTGTGGATGTGATGGCCATATCGCAGGAGGACGAAGTTTGATGACGACGCCGTAGGCGGAGTGCTCAATCGTACGAATACGGTATGGACAATCCACACGAGTCGAACAGTATATTTTTTCTACGACCCACTTAAGAAAAAATCTAGAAAATAAAAATTTCAATAACTTCAAATTAAAAATTTTCAACAATTCTATTCATAATTTTACCAATTCAATTTCATGTTTCCACTAATTTTTTGTAGTAAACGTGCAGTTCTTAAATGTACAATTTGTATAATGCTACGGTTTCCCTTTTTAAATATGCGATGTTGTTATGAGTAGATATTGCCAGTCAGACTCCCGCACGAAGGGTGCCGGGGGTACCGTACCATTATCTATAATGATGGATGATGTTGTTGATGATGTTTACCACTCGACCACTGAGCAATATGCTAATGGTTTATCTATAACGTCAGATGTATTACATAATTTTATAAAATCTGACGTCCATCAGGAGTCCCCTTAATTACCGATTTTATTCTGTTTTTAGTATTATTTGTTGTTAATTTGTACGGATTATTTTATTTAAGTTTATTTTTGTAAATGAATATTCTTGATCCAGTGCTCCTAGGAGGGACTTTTTTGACAAGTTATTTTGATGTTTCTTTTAAATTGAAAAAAGATGATTGACGGAAGATGATTTGGCGGATACTAAACGCGATTAACGCGAATGCTGATTGGTAGATTTCATATACGTTCTAGTTAACCGATATGATCTACATTTCCATTCTGTAAACTGTGCAGAAAATGGATAATATACATGTGGGTGTAGAAAAACCTAATTTCTAATGCAAACCACCGATATTCTGTGTGCAAACCTAGTACGGTCATATTAAATATTGTTACAGAATAATCTATATATTTCCTAAAATTTTCATAAATGTACCTGAGCTAATACAATTTTTCGGTCTTTTATTGGTCATTTATATAACATAATCATAAGCTGCACAGAATAATGAAATAAGGTTTGGACAGGCCAAGAGTGTATTAAAGATTATTTTGAAAAAATTTGGCGAGTTTCAAACACCATGTGAAGTTCCAGGAAAACTAAAATTTCAAATAGAAAATCATTTGAAAGAAAGACTGCCAAGGAAAGTGCACGAGTTCTTCTTGAAAAAGGAATTTTCAACAGTAAAAGAAAAAGCATTTCAGGAAGTCTATTTTAATAGAAGGAAACAATATTGTAGTATAAAGAAGAAATTACTTATAGAAATGAGAAACCAAAGAAGGAATATATTTTATTTAGATGAAATATGGATCAACGAGAGACATACACCAAATAAATTTTGACAAGATAAAACTGTTAAAGTCAAAGACAGGCTTTTTTTAATGAATTTATCTACAGGTTTAACTCCACCATCAGTAAAGGAACACAGACTGCTAACATCACACATCGGCAGCTTAAACGGTTTTGTTAAAGGAGGTTTATTTTGTGTTTTGAATATAGGTACTAGTACCGGTGACTATCATGAATGCTGATGTCTTTAAAGAATGCTTCGAACAAATGATAGATCTTGGTGCAATAGTAGATCATAAACTTGATTTCCACCTGCATTGTGATCACATCATTAATAAGTCTATGAAAATGTTGGGATTTGTATTGCGAACTGCTAAGGAGTTTAAGAACGTTTTGGCACTCAATGTATTTCACATTAGTCAGGTCATTGATAGAATACTGCTCACCAGTCTGGTCATCATCTTCCCAGATTCATGTGAACAACTTGGAGAAAGTTCAGAATAAATTCATTAAGTACATGTCGCTTGAAATCGGAATGCCTGTATCAACCAATACATATCAAGAGATAAGAGACTGTCTCAGTCTAGACAAACTTTCAATTCGTAGATCTCAAGCTGATTTAAAATTTCTCCATAAATTACTGTTATAATATAGACTGCCCGCAATTACTATCCCACTTTGGTTTCCATGTCCCTTATAGGTCAACAAGAAATAATCATACTTTTACAGCTCCATTACAAAGATGTAATTATGGGAGGCTTGCTGCAATAAGCAGAATTTTATCCAGTGCAAACAGGTTGGATCTGGATTTAGGCAATTCCTACGAGAGATGAAATCTTAGTATAGGATTGGGATTACATTATTTTGAAATAAAATGGTAGTTCAATATTGTATTTTGATTAGTAATTTTTGTTGTTACTGTTCACTGAGTTCCTTGTCATAATTGTGAACTAAACCCGATTGAACTGGTATGGGCACAGATAAAGGGAGAAGTTTCAAGAAAAAATAATCCTTTGAAATGATTGTTGTTAAACAGTTGTTTTTGGAGGCTGTAAATAATGCAAATCCTGAAAACTGGGAAAAGGCAGTAAATCGTACGATTGAAGAAGAAGAGAAAATGTGGAAGTTGAACAATATTACGGAGTAAATTGATCAAGCCACTCATTATAAATGTATTATTCTTTACTAATTAAAGGAGAGAACGAAGCTGAAGTCGTATTAACTACACCACTGATCAGGATTGGTAATAATAATAAAAATCCATGGTTAACAGTGGCTGGATAATTTATGACTGTGATATGAAATGTATGTAGCACTATTAGCTACCTAGTGTACGCTCAATAAGTCAATACATATGAGACAGATGGTATCAACTATAAAAACGTTACACACTGAGTGATTTATATTATAAGAGTGTCGATAAAAATTCTGTTTACAAGAAAGTAAGACGCCTTAGATGAAACAAGTGAAGTTGTAAAGTTAAATTTACGACAGTATTGTTAGGGTTGTTCATCTTGCAGTTGTAGTTAGAATTAAACGAACGATTTATAACAAAACATTCTGTTTTTTTATCAAAGTTTCGGTTGTGGAAAAAATGTTTGCAAATCGTGTTTAAAATCCCTCTATATGTTCACGTTTTGATAACTGTTTCGGTTCACTACATTTGAAAAATAAACGTAGGATAATGTAATGGTAGATGTATTGTCGCCTGCCTTAGCGGAAACACCAAAGATTGAGCGAAAAGTATTGTTCAGCAGCCTATAGGCTACTCGCACCGGTTACTCGTACTATGACGTTTCACGTACATTTTTTGGCTCTATTCGCGAAAATTTTTCCTATAGTTGGCGCTGCAGTTTATGTCAAAGCTGTCAGTGGAATGGGGAAAACAATGCTAACCCCCATTTGTTTCAATACACGTACTGTAATGGCGATTTTGTTTTCTCCATTCCAATTTTGCTCGTTTTCGCGAATAGCAGATTAGCGTCAGTCAAAATAGCGCCGGACAAAATCGAGCCGCACAAAAATAGCGCAGAACAAAAACAGCTGTAGATAAAATAGCACCGCACAAAAATACATAAGCTTCATTATTTTACAAATAGACTATATAGTGCCGAATTAACATGATTAGGAATAACATATTTTTCATGAATAATAGTCATAACAATAGTTTTCATACGTCAATTCTCGACCAGCTGACAGAGATCAAAGTGTAACTGTCTATAACAATATCAAAAAATAAGAAACAGAAAAGAAATAAGAACGACAATCAATATTCTTCATCATAATGCAACACATATAGCTTCCCGACCAACTGACACAGATCAAAGAGTAGAAATGTTCATCATCATTACATTTTCATTATATTATCATTTACATTTACACTAGAAAAAATTAATTACTATGTTTCCTATATTTTGATTGTTAATTTTCGTAAGGATATTCCAACCAGAGTTATTTAGTCGCAGTGCTATTTTGTCGAGTGCTATTTTGTCCGACGCTCTTTGTGATCTGCGCTATTTTTGTGCGGCTCTATTTTGTCCACCGCTGTTTCAACCAAGCGCTATTTTGACTGACGCTATTCTGCTACAGTGTCCATTTTTTAATATAAACATAGCAACGTGCTATGTTTAATTTTTGCTGGGACAAAGCCACGGAGCTGAGATTTAATGGATTTTATCATACATTTTCATTACATTGTGACAAAATTATTTATCATGTGATAGGTATGTGTGCAAATATTTAACTATACCAAAAACATAAAAAAAATTTCTCTCACTTCCATTTTTCATATTTTGTAATGTCGTTTTCTTTAAATTCATATATTCCAATTTCTTTGTAGTTACAATTGTTACATTTCTGTTTCAAACAATTATTATTGGTATGATTTTCACAAGTTAAGCTTTTTACAATATCATACGGAGCTGCTTCTTTAATGATGTTAAACATTTCCAGTTTAGACACCAGTAGGTCCATATTAGCATGTGCTTCGCATAGACAAGTTTCTCTATATTTTGCTTTTAAAAAAATCACCCAATAAAGCATAACTTAGTTTTTTTCTGGGATTCGCGCTCAAAAATGTTTGATGTAGTTCTTTTATGGATTAATTCGAGTATCTTTTGTGCTTTTTAATTTATCTATCTATCTATCTATCTATAACCATTTCCGAACTTTAAGTGATTTTCATAATTGGGATAAAATATGTATAATATATGCGAGAACGTAACTCTATATCAGCCCCATAGTTGAATCTCAGCTCCTTTACCACAAAATGGTAACGAAGCTGAGATCTACGGAGCTTTCAACATTTATCGCTGATTTCACTTTCAATTTTAAGGTTAGGATTTTGATATTCGACGAATTATTACAGTTTATTAAGAACAATAAAACCCCATTGTATCATGCAAGTACATATACCTCGACTGAAAATATACGTGAACACGGAGCTGAGAATGAATAATAACATTCTCACCTTTACAGATAATAATAACCAAAATAATACAGTACCGATTACTTTCACGCGCTTTCTTCGAATGAATGACATTATTAACTAACACACAGACGCACGTGTACGATTGCACATAAGCATTTTTGCCATCTAGTGGATTTTCATGAAGTCCAAGCTTTTGTTCACGGAGCTGAGGTTACAACACGGGGACAAATCAATGTTAGTCCAAAATGAATATTGTTGTTGAAAAATCAAAGTCATTGTACCTGACGCTGAGGACATGTGGGGGGGACATGTGGGGACATGACACGGAGCTGAGATCTCATCTTATGTTTCCAATATTTTGTTAAGTTATATCAAAAAAATTAAATTATAGTTTAGAAAAGGATTGAGAACAAATGTAATCAACTCATACATACTGAATTATTCTATCATTAAAACGTATATTTCGAAAAATTTACTGGGACATGAATACTGACGTTGCTGGTAGAATCACCCTACCCCTGTAATTTGTTTGTTCTTCAATTGCGCATGTGCTCAAAGTTCAAAGTAAAACATAACCCACGTTTTGTAATTTGGATGTGGTCGTATAATTGGTTTCGATAATTCGTTGCACTTAATATTGGTAATAATAAACTAAAGATTTAATGGTAGATATTTTATTGTTTGTGTGTTTAAAATAACTTTCCATCTACACTATCGACATCAACAAACTGTCAAGACTAAGAACAAGTTTCTTATCAAAGGAGTTTAATTTTGAGAGGAATCGTGGAGGACTTGTGTAAAGTAACAATTTAATAAAGCAGAAGGAGATCTCCTTTACAAAGGAAATGTCTGATAAATGCACTGAAAATCGCTTTCAGATACAATCTAAGATTATGTTATATTAATTAGAATCTTTTGTGCATGTCAAATGTTGACGTTTTCTTAATAGTTACGGCCTTTGTCACTTCTATGGAATCGGGAGACGAGAAAATAAAGAGATAATAGCTGTAGGGTTCAATTAAATGAAATTTTCTTATTTATATTTTAATTAAATAAAATGAGTGGTAAGTATGCTTCTGGCAAAGGAAATATTGTTACAGATTTCCGATTAGGATTGTTATTCATAAAAAAAAACCTAAAAATAACTTATACAGTGTGTCTAGAGTTCCATTTAAAATTAAAATTCCGCCAAGGGGTGATTTTAAAAATAAAAAGCAGAAAATATTTCATTATCATCAATATAAACTCTGAAAATCATTGACATGCAATTATTTGATTAAATCTACAATGCATCAGTACATAAGAAACTGTCATTGACCTTTAATCTTGATTTATTATGTCGTTATTTTACTACACGTAGTTTTACAATCCTTTTGTAGCCAAATATAGTAGTAGTAGAGATTGCAATGTGTTAGTCACTACCATGATTAATGATTGAAGTACATGAAAATACGGATTCATTCATTTGATTTTTAGTAATAAAGTTAACTTGATTTAGATTGGGTTTGGGATTGTTATATTTTATTTTGCGAGACTGAGATGGAATATAATTTCGAAATATATACGACTGAGGTGAAGGGTGAAGGGGGCTGTTTGGGATTTGGATGGTTAAAAATGTTTAGTCTAGAGATCACCATATTACCGAAGCGAGTAAAATTTAGAGACAGAATCACGGAGTTTTTTATAATATTGTACCCAATTAAAACATAATCTTACAGGATGCACACCACTGCATGAGATTATTGAAAGCCTATACGAATATAAGTATAAGATACCAAAAGACATAGAAGCCGATCCACAAAATACCACCTAGTTCCACTCACGATTGATCCAAGACCTCCATTGATTTCTTGTTTTATACGGTACCATCAGGCTTTATGTACTCCTGGTTGTATCGTTTATGTTAAGAGACTTTCGGTATTAATTGGAGGTCCTTCCTACCATGCCTCTCTGCCTGTTATGACCGTTTTGAAGTTTTTTCCGAAACTATACTTGGGAATCATCTCGTCCTACGGCATTCCCATTATGGAGTTGATTATTTAAGATTGGTCGATTTCTCTGGAATGGCAATTTCAAAAGTAAAGATTGCTTCACTGATCGCCAACTTCCGAAAGTAGAAATCTTGTGCCTCTATTCACGATTAAGTTCCATAGTAGTTGGAATATAAATATTTCTATACCGATTTTTTTCATTGCATTGCATTTGGTTCGTATAGGTCGGTACAGACGAGCGATTGACATCCAATTGTCTCGCCACATCCTGTTCTCTTACACCAATTCCGGATGGTGTAGCCTGAACATATCCGAGATATTCATTTAAAGGATCGCACCCTCTTTTTTTTATATTTTTTCCGGCCTTAGATGGGAAACTCATGCTCTCCACCAGATTCATATGTAACACCCTCCATCCATCCTCTACATTTTTTCTTACCTCGTTCTGCTTTCTCCTATTTGCCTAGACTCGTCCCCTCTGAGGGGTCCAGAGGGTGCCTCCCATGTTTTCCCTCTCCGTCTCCATCCACTCCCTTCCTTCCCCTACTACACTCTGTCTCCCCTGACTTGTGTCCTCTTTCCCCACATACCCTACAAAGGAAGGCCTGCCGACAGTCTCTGGTCATGTGCTTCACGCTCTTACATAGCCAGCATTCCGTTATATTCACCACTTGGCATTACATCCCACTACCTGGTGGCCCTTCACTCCACATCCAAAGCATCTGCCTCCTCTCTCCCTTCTACAATTTTCACCCTATTCCAGTCCAACTTAATCTCCCGTTTTCCTAGTAAGGCTTCCGCTTTCTCCCATTCCACCCTCACCACCGCCATTTTCATCCCATTCCTCCCCCTCACCACTGTCATCACCCTTGTCCCTTCCCCTTCAATTCATCTTCAATCCACGGGTCTATTCCCCACCATCTCAATGGTTTTTGTTCCCCTTCCCGCTTCCACCGCCCTAGCTCCTGTTTCCCTTTCCACATCCTTCAGAACTCCCCTGACCTCAACCCCTTTCTTTGCCTCTATAACCACCTCCCGGTTCCTTGAGACTCTAAGTCTATCCACCCATGTTCCTTTCATCTCCCTCAAACCCATCTTAATCCTTTCTATCCCCTCCTGATTGACTTCTCCAATATCCTTCAGGATTACCGCCTCATTCCTGACCTCCTTTTCCCTATCTACCTTCGTCCCATCTGCTCTCACCCACGCAATCATCTTCCTCAGCACCTCCAACTGCACCGCACCATCTGCCTTCACAGTACATATTAATATTTTACTCAATTAATAATCAAGGAATATATGAAAATTTGTAAATTTAAATTAATCTGGACCTTTTTTCTGACGCGCAGTGTGTATCAAATGCAATAACTTTCATAATAAGGTTCTTATGATAAAATTATGCTCTAAAAGACTCAAACTGCCTATTAGCGTTACATATCATATATTTAGAATTCATCTAACGATCAATAATTGCTACAAATTGGAGGTTTTGCTAATCTCGTTTTTAACGATATCTCTGTATATATCGTGTTGTGTATTATCACGAACTATGATAAATTATTCAACGGAGAGTATCTCAATTATATGCCGCATCCTGCATCCAAGTTTCGAATATTGCAGGTTGTTACGCCGGAAAAACAAGATGATAAATGGCTAACGTACTTCTCTATACACGTTTATTGTGTGAATTGAATTTATTTGAAAAAGGTTTAATGTAAAACGTTTATTTAATTTTACTTTTAGCTGTATGTGTATAATTAATCGCTGGTGAGGCAGTAGAATGTTATACTTTTTCTTTTTCTGCTAGGGTATATCCCCTCAAAATATTCATTTGCTGACTCGGGTCGATAGCGAAGATTTCCACCTGGAATAATCCCCAAAGATGCGAGAGCATTTCACCTACGTTTAGCACCTTGGACTCAAGCTCCTGATGATGTACAGAGAACTGTACATACGGCATCAGCAGTGAGGATTCAGCAAATCATTCTTCAATAAAAGTATTTTCCCTCTATCTGCCACCACTAAGATAATTGGTCCTTTGTTCCGTTCCTGTGCACCAATATCCACCGTTGGACTTGCCGCTACAAAATACCGATGGGAGCTGTAAAATGTATTGTTCTTCTTACGATTTAAGAAACTAACCTGAGATGGCATAATGACATGCAATAAAGTTTTTTTTTATTGGTGAACCATTTTACCTATTTAAAGCACGCCTCAGCGTGTTTAAATCGAACTTTTTAGCACGCGCGTGTTTTAAAGTTACCGTGGCAACATCAACAACTCGAGAAACGAAGTCTAAATCTATGGTCTAAATCATGTCTAAATGTCAATTTTTTTATTATTGATCTGACAGGAGTAGTTTATAACGTCAAAACTTTTATTCGAACGATATTTAACAATGTCAAATTTATAAATTAAAATGGAAAGTGCCGTTGGTATTGTTTGAAATATTAATATTTCGATTTTCCAAATCTTAGGAAATGGTATTTAAATTAAAACTATTGACATTCCCAGGACTCAATAAGGTTGAACTTCCATCAAAATACAAATTAGTTTATGTTTTTCTCATTTCCATGACAACGCAAGGTGTACATCATATACGTCACGAATTCAACCATTTGACATTTAGTTGACGTTTCCATCTATGATTTCCATTTCTTGTTGTTGTAGTAGTTATAGACCGGTATTTATAATTTCAAAGTGCACCAATAAAAAAAATATCGTAAGGTATTCGTGGATAACTGGTCTTTAAAACACTTGCTCTATTTCGAGCACTCCGGCTTCGCCGTCGTGCTCCAAAAATCGCGCGTGTTTTAAAGACCTTAATATCCACTTATACTTCAATATACTATTTTTAAATCGGGTGACCGAGCTGGCCAATCAGTTGGGCTCCCTCTTACAGCATTGCATTGATGTTAACGGTGAACACTTTGAACCTTTGACTAGTAAAGAACTGAACTGAGAATTAAATACTTGCAGAGGGGCTAATACACGAACTGAACACAAATTCGAATATGAATGCAATGTAACAGATGTCAGACGAACGTTAAAGGACGTTCATACATCACAATTGTTAACCAAACGCAACCAAAAGTTCCTAATAATAACATTGATGCCAAACTTTCTTCACTCAAATTTGAAGTATTACTTGAGTAATTACTGTGGATATGAAAAGTTGCCTCCAGCTAAACTCAAACTAAGTTGAGTTTGGGTATGAGTGACCCTCAAGTGTCGACTATGAATTTCACCCTATATCTCCAATGTGTGAGGCTATTTTCTTCTCTTCCAAGCTCGACTAAGGTAAGCTTATGCTAATGATATGAATATGTGTACCCAAGTGTACAGTAGCCGGTTACTCTCTTTATCGGGCCCTGAAATATTTCATATGATCCCTGATTTCGTTAAACGGTTAAACCTACAACGATTCACTCTGTATTCTTGTTCTCATGGTAGTGGATCACACATTCTTTTGTAAATTTGTATCCTATTCATAAGATACCGCGGAAAATCTAATCGTGAAACCATTTAAACTCTGCTATTGTCTTCAAAATAAATGGCCAACACTGGTATAGATACTAAAAAAATAACATGTAAATGAAAGTCATTGGTTTTTTATTGCTGGTAGTATAATCCACTTTTCTTGGTTTTGTTTGTTCTTGTTTTCTCATAAATTAATTTGGAAAGTTTCTCATGGAGTGAATGTTTTTCTAGAGATTACTATTGTTTTTTTCGGTTTTACTAATAAACTGAATGAAAATAGTTTTATCGCTAGAAATTACATTTGTCTCAAATGAGATCCAGAAGGAACTCCATTTTGTTTTATAGACAAAGTTTCATCTTTTTTTATGTGTTATAAACGAGTTTTGTTAGATAGGTCGCTACGATATATCGTAGCATAACTTGAAACATCCTGCAGACGAATGTTACTATAAGAGAAATAGGGAATCTTACGCTTTGATTCAGCTCACTACTTGTGTTTTAATAAAGCTGTACATGAGGCGTCAGCATTGAGGATTCAACAAAACGTTCTGCTTTGTTTATATTTTTAATTGTTCCTTTGTTACGTTCCTGTGCACCAGTATCCATCGTTGGATTTTCCTCTACAATTCACCGATAAGAGCTGCAAAAATTTTACTTACATAAAATATGTATGTCTCAGAACCAAATGGGAAACTTTTTTATTATTAATTTTATGAAAGAAACTCATTCTTCATAAAAAGTTCTGCATGTTCTAAAATATAAAATACAACCATCAGATATCAATTCTTTTCAGTATTATACGAGGTGTTTAAATAATATTATTTTATTTAAGAAAGTACCTTCTAGTTTGACAATATCGAAAAATGTTATTGAAAAAAGTTGATAAGAACTGGAAACTACGATCAAATATGCAATTACATACAGGGTGCTCATTTCAGGACTTCCCACCCTAATTTTCTCGAAATGTGTGTATTATAAAAAAAATCCTGGGACACGTCAACAAATATATAGAAATCGACAACTTTTTATTATAAAGGCAGGGGGAGTGGCCAACTTCAAAATCTTAAATGGGAAGGGGTATCGAGTTATACCTCATTTTAAAGGTCGTTTTAATCTCTACACGTCAGCTTTTGTTTTTTTTTTCAATTGATCGATTCGTTGTCGAAATATTTAGGAAAATCTGTTTGTTGCTTCGTACCATTAAAATAAAAACTGCAATTGTTTGTTTTGTTATTCCTTTCAACTTTTTTGTACCTATGAAAAAATGCAAAAAAATGTTTTTGATAGAGAAAATAAAAGACATGATACCTATTGAATTGTTTTCCATACGTTGTGTGAAAAAGCAATATATTAAAAATGGTTTACACTTTAGCTGAAAAAGTTGAAATAGTGAATTTACGGCGCCGAAAACCAATGTGCTCGACGAACTGCTGCAATATTTTACGAAAGGCACCCAGATAAGAACACCTCTCATAGGTAGGTATGTCCTAAATCTAATCGCCAAATTTACTCAAACAGGATCTGTTGCAAATTTAAAACATGATCAGCTAAGAGTTTTGAATGAAGCCACTCAAATTGAAGTGATAGGTTATTTTGGTATGAATCCTAATACTTCGTTACGTACCATTTCTGCTGCAACTGGAATTTCGTTAGGCTCTGTCCACAAAATTACAAAAATTAATAAATTCCATCCCTATAAAATGAAAGTATGTCAAGAGTTAAGTGAAGACGATTTTGACAGAAGAATTGAGTTTTGTGAAAATTTCGAGAAAATTAGGGTGGGAAGTCCTGAAATGAACACCCTGTATATGTATTGCTAACTATATAATAAAAGTAAGTATATGACCAAAAGTAGCATTTTCAGAAGAGTTCTTTGTCGTTGTATCACTTGGTCACTCTCCCATTCCCATTCCCATTCCCTTATTTGGGTTGGCTTTTAGGGATCGCTAAAAGCCGTTTACTCCATTATGCACATCTGTGACCATACCACCCACTGTAGTTTAACTCCACATGAAATCTAGACTACTTGAATGAATTAAAATGCTCAGCGTGTATCCGCACAGCGACATAAAAGCGGTAAAAAAAATACAGCGAATTTTTTATGAATGCGATCAGATACTGAAACTTCACTTTTTATATTCGCGATTCTTAAATGTAAAAAATTGATGAAATATATATTTTTTGGGTGTCCCATATTGGTAAATGAATCAACGAAACCATTTAAATTCTTTATAAGAACAGTAAATCTCACTTTTTACTAAAATCGCTATAGTCCTAATAGTCCTCAATTTTTTATTGAAATATCTATTAAAAATTTGTAATTAGTATTTTCAATTTAAAAATGCAGTATGTGTATAACGCTGCTTAAAGCAAAAAAGCAATTTTCATAACTTTGCCTCTGTCACTAAGGTTCAATATTTCACAAACGCGCTTATATTCTTAGATTTAAAGTAACGTTTTTTTATTCGAAAAACAATTAGCTACATGTGAAAAAACCGTGAATTCAAGCACTGGATGGTCAGCTTGACGTGGTAGCGGCCAGGAATGAGGCAGAATAAAAAAGAGGCATTAAACAAAAAGTAAAGTGAAAAACGGAGTTCAAATATTTTTGTTATTGAAGTGCACTCGACTTCATACTTTTAATAGAGACCTTTAACTATAAAATTTTAAAATTTGAATGGAAAGTATACAGTGAGACATTTAATCTTTAATTCTCCTATTTGGGAACCATAGTATTGAATGGTGTTTCCCTCCGCCCTAATAATTATTTTCTTATATATTTTTCCAACGATTAATCACAATCGATTTTCTTATTTTCACAATTTTCTTGGATATATTAAAGCGATCAATCTGACAATTGTCAGCTGATTTGAAATTTGAAATTCTAATTTCAGAGGTCGGTTTATCAGTTTATCTAACTTATGTTTTCTAATAAACAAAGCAATATTTCAGTAGCAAACGTAGAAGGCCACTAGTAAAACTTTGTATCTATTTTTTTGAAAACGACAAAAACTATGAACATCTCATTAAATGTATTGCAAAATCTTGTCGCAGATGCAGAGAATATCCGGTAGCCGGAACTAACCTATTGTTTGCCATTTACCAACATAGAAACTGAGGTATGCATAAACATCAACAAACAACACCAGATTCCGTTATTTATTGCCTTTGTTTAACGCACTTCTTCCTGTTTTAATATTTCTTGTCTGTACGTACTTATACGAGGGACGAATAATGTAAAAGAACGTTCAGATACGACAAAATTGAGCAGCTCAAAATCACTCGAGTCACATACAACTCAATATTGTAATGTTTTTCTTATTTATTTAAACTGTTTTTACCGTGGGATAAAATTATACACTCACTATGGCTAATTACTATTGATTTATTAAAGAAACACTTACACACTATAATAAACTTAATTTATATACACACTACTTAATGTCTATTAATTTATCTACACTCGGTATAATAATTGTCCTAATTTATCTTCAACAATTTATATGCACTTTCGGTTCACTCACTGTATACTGAAACTGTTTACCGATTCACTGTATACTGAACAACTCCTCGACTCACTCGAAAACCCGCGTATATATAGTTCTTTGCAGCTCTAGAAAATTCTTGAATATACCACCTCTGCGTATACTTTATAATTCGAGAACATTCGCGATAAACTATTGTATGGCCTGCTACGCTTCGAGAACAGTCTGAATATTACCTGCGAAAGAACCTTTCCAGAAAGGTCGCATTGAAAGTTCGTATCAATATAGTATAATAAGTGACATCAGTACAGGGAAAAAGTCTTAATAATCATTTTAATTTTAATCAAAGCTAAGAGACAATGTTAATCGTTGCACACTATACTCACACCACCATAGGGATAAACTCCTTGAACGCGACCCGGCTGAACTTGTCCTCTAGATTATCTCCAAACTTCACTCGTCGTAAATCACTTTGAAGGCATATTATTCTAGCTAGACTCTTCTGTCAACATTATATTGTTCCATTCAACATTCCATCCTACTCTGGCACGACACTAAGGTAAGCGATTTAGGCGGTGTTCAACGTTATAGAGCGCCATGGACTTCGTGTCCTCAAGTCCCACACTATGATGACGATTACTTTCCGTTCTGTATGTGATCCGAACCCTATCTCTTCGTAAATCAGCAGCTATTGCTGAGATTGGTCTGGTTACATTATTTCGGTCTGTGATAGTAATGAAGAGGTCTTGCCGTCTGGTAGTAGGAAAAAGTCTTCTAGGCTTTTCAGAAATATCGCCTGAAATCTACTATTATAAGCCTACTAATCACACTGCGACGCAGCGAATGCATTTGCAATATACCAATAGCGTGTTAGCGTTGGCGACAGACAAGTTACTTCGCTCTGTTTTAAAATTTACCAAAACCTTAGAACGCATGATAACTGAATTTTTTTTAAATAAAAATAAAAATACTATAAACAAACCTCTTACTCGAGCTCTCAACAAAAAATCCGATAAATATTATGGTGTTTAGTGTATGAATGTATACAGTGCCGTACCAAATGGGTTTGTTTGAAAAATAAATGTAGTTTTAACAACTTTTGATCAATATCCCTAAATTTTTTTCCATGTGTGTAGTAGTCAAATAATAGCAAAATAGTTTATTATACACCAAGTTGGTGAAGACTACCTATTATTATTGACCGAGCACCAAAATTATTTGGCGAGAGGCTTAGCCCCGAGCAAGGTGCGAGGCTTATAAATGTCTTCAGCACCATGGTGTATACAGTGCTATTCAAAAGTCCCCTCCCCCCTCGTATCTTTTGAACGGCTACACTTACATTAATAAAATTTGGAGGGTGAAAATAAACTGTTGTAAACTTCTCTACGAATGGTGACGTAATAGTAATAGATGACGTCACAGTGCCACTCTGGCCAATAATTTTAAATGGGACCTTATGGCAAGTGATATCTCGTTTGAAAGGCATTGACATTGGCTACATAGCCATATTAATTTTGTTTGGGTTTAAACTAATTTTGACGGATAAATTGAAATAAATACCAAAATTATTGAAATTATTTTTTTTTAATTAATCAAATATCAACAATGGATTCTCATAGCAAGTGTTCGAAATGTGCTCCGTCTACTTCCTGACAGTAATACATCCTATTGTTAAACTCTTGTCGTACTCGTTCGAATGTGTCAGCTGAAATTGCATTGCATTCTTCAATAATTCTTTCTTCCAAAACGCCAATGCTATCTGGTGCCGTAGTATAAACCTTGGATTTCAAATACCCCCATAGAAAAAAATCTAATGGTGTCAGATCTGGTGACCGAGGTGGCCATTCTATAGGACCTCGCCGGCCAATCCATCTACCTCGATATTCTTCATCCAGGTAACATCTTACTGCACCATAATAATGTGCAGGAGCACCATCTTGTTGAAATGTTATTTCCAGATAGCCGAATTCATCTGGATTGTCTTCCAGAATTTTAAGAATTAACCGCTTAAATTCGAATTTAGGAAGACAGGACCAACTATGTGGTTTCCCAAAATACCTACCCAATCATTGACTTTTTCTGGAAATTGGGTATGTTGTTCACGAAATGTGTGAGGATTTGTGTCACTCCAATACCTTACATTTTGTGTATTCACATTTCCATTGAGGCAAAAAGTACTTTCGTAACTAAAACAAATTGTTTTTGTGTAATGTGGGTTTTGACTAATTTTATTTGTCATACATTCACAGAATTCGAGTCTTCTGTCGGACCATTTTTAACTTGTATGGATGAAATTTATTTTTAGCCAACACTCTCTGTACTGTACTTTTACTCACTTCACAGATAGACGCAACTTTAGTTGAAGAGGAAGTAGGGTTTACTACCATTTCAGCAACTATATCAATTTTTTTATCATCACTAAATGTTGGTCTACCAGATCGTTTGGTATCTTGAACACTACCTGTTGCTTCAAACTTGTGAAGAAGCTCCTTCAAATAAGTTCTCGAGATAGGGCGATCTGGGTATCTCTCATTAAATAAACGTTCCGCTTCATGGAGATTCTTTCTAGATTCACCAATTATTGAGATAGCTGCTACTTTGTCAGCTTGAGTACGTACCATTTTGCCTATGTAAACTCTTAAACGTCTCATTAAACAATAATAAAATTAAATATTGAAGCTATTTAGAAAAATTTTGCAAAGCAACAAATACTATTAAATTAAAAACGTCAATTTTTTTGACAACTAACCAGAGGCGGACTGAAAAATCTTCAATATTTAAATGTGAAATAATAATTTTGGTATTTATTTAATTTATCCGTCAAAATTGGTTTAAACCCGAACAAAATTAATATGGCTATGTAGCCAATGTCAATGCCTTTCAAACGAGATATCACTTGCTATAAGGTCCTATTCAAAATTATTGGCCAGAGTGGCACTGTGACTTCATCTATTACTATTACGTCACCTGTTACCATTCGTAGAGAAGTTTACAACACTTTATTTTCACCTTCCAAATTTTATGTAAGTGTAGCCGTTCAAAGGATACGAGGGGGGAGGGGACTTTTGAATAGCACTGTATACAATTGTTTCCACTAGTAGCCGAATTTAAGACAAAAATTGAAAATAATTCACAAATGCACCACGAGAAGTGTCTGACTGACATCAGTTATTGAAAATGTAACAAGAGCAAGCATAATACAATTATTTTGGCTGTATTTTTTTTTCTATAACTATAACCAAAACAAAAATATACCAACACTAAACTTAATCACTTCCATGCTATTCATCAAAACACCAAAAAATATATACGAAGATCTTCCATTTAATTTGCAGCTGAAAGTTTCAACTGAAGACTTGAAAATAATTTGAGCAGAAACTTTCCAAGTTTCCCATACCTCCTATACACTCCCACTGACGATTCCCATATCTTCCAAAATATTATAAACAAGACTCCTTCCACTACCAAGCACTTGCTATGTAGAACACAGACCACATCATAGAGTAATAAATAAGAGAGGTTTTAAAACATTTAAAATTCGAAAAGCGCGCTTCTTGAGTGCTAGTTTGTACCAGTAGCCAAGGTTGGCGCTAGTGGTAACTTTGTGCCACAAAACACTACACGTTTAACATCTCTCTTATTTATTACTCTATATATGGACCACATATAAACAAACCTAGAAGACCGATAGTTCTGGAACATTCAAAACGGCTCGAGAAACTATGTCCTTGACATCGAGAATGCGCACAGAGAGATTCGATATATTCACACACCGTCACGCAGTGTACTTAATGACAGATTATTGGATTAACATAGAATAAAAGTCCTAAAATAATCCTTAATAAATCTCATACGCTATAAATATAATTTAAAAACGTAACATATTTCAAGCAGTTATTGTTCAGGACGTTCTACTTTACGAACCATTATAATTTTTTATATTACGTTTTTTCTTCCATTCTTTACTCTTCCCATTTCTCGTATCTCCTTTTTGATTTATGTCTTAACTCATAAAACCTATTTACGTTACAATATTATCTCAAGAATGATGTGTCACAGTTATTCGCCTTCAAAAAGTTTCTCATCAGATCTTCCTTCCGTCTCAATTATGATCCCCTTCCTAGCACAAGTGTTCGATAAGAACATACCAACAGGATATTTTTAAAAAAGGACCATATTTTTTAAAGTAACCTTTTTCAATACCTAACACAACTTAACGTGAAGAGTTTTCACTACTAGATTCTTTTTTTTTGTTAGTTGTACTGACAATAGTGGAACAGGCAAACCTTCAATATTGTTTATGTTTGTATTCTTTTTGCTCACTGTTTTATCCCTATAAAATTTATGTGAAAGAATGTTAAATTTTGTGGATATTTGCGCTTTAACAATTATTTAGAATCGTTTATTTAAATATTTAAATTGCCATGTCCACAAACTATGAAAAAGTAAGCCACTATAATTGTCAGGTGACGACATGTAGAATCTGTAGAAAGCATAACGACACTTATCATTACGAATGCATCAAAAACTAATCAAGATCATGCTGTAACATACGAATATAAGAAAGGAATTTTGATTTCCTCCAAATTAACGTGAAAAAAAAACTGTAATAGGAGAAATTCAACAAATTACATCCGAAAAAGAAGTGTATAAAAATTAAGAGATTCGTTTAGTGCTTCACGTGATATTAAACAAGTACAGCTGAAGAAAGGTAGAAAGAGCTTGAAATGTGTTCTGGCGGATTTAAAGTGCTTAGAGCTCATTTTGCAACAGTCAGTTGTGCCGGCGTTCATTTTCAACAGAATTCAGTAGCGCAGGAGCTGTTAATATTGAAACCTTTGGTAATTATTTCAATATTAAAGAATCATTATTTAAAACTCAAGAGAAAATAAAAATTAAATTCACTTTAAACCTTTGTTTTTCCAGAAACTGACTTTTTTTCACTCAATGAATATATTTGCATAAATTTATTAGTATCCGGATGCAGTGTATGCAAAACCTACTTAACCAACATTCTCTGCAAAATAATGCAATTGTGCAGACCGCATTTAATTTTCCACACCAAAACAATTAGTAAATCCCGAGATATTTTCAACGAGAGTTATATAGGAGTCGCTAGAGCACAAATATATTATATAAACAAAACATTTTAAAAACGTTTCTGAGACTAACATAGTTTTTTAAATATCTTCTGTAAGTTCCTTGTGGCATTATTTATTATTTTTTCTCTTATTTTTTGAGAATCAAACCACAATAATGTTTTTTATTTTTTTATTTCGACGCGTCGGTAGCGTTCCAGCTACCTTTGTCAAGATTAACTAATGATAAAATAATTTTTGGTCCCTATTTGACACAACGAAAAAAATATGACAACTAGACAATCAATAATATTTTGGAGTTTAAGACTACAAAACTTTGTTGTAAAATTTTATTAAGGTCCATTCATAGTAGATCACATCTCTGGTAAAATGTGAAATAAAATATTTTATTTTATGACATTCCAAAGATATGATAGTCTACTAGAAATGGAATCCAGTGAAGTGCACGTTCCAGGAACGGTTTTTATCCAGGTTTTCTTATGATTTATCATTGGAATAGTTGTTAATCGATACACTTCAATACACAAAATCACCAAACTGAGTCATACATTTTTTGGAAACAAAAATAATCATACACAAAAAAGTAACAACAAACGCGTTTTATTAACAACATTTCCAAAATAAGCGGACAAAAGCGCTATCCCAATAAAAACCGTTCCTGGAACGTGCACTTCACTGGATTCCATTTCTAGTAGACTATCATATCTTTGGAATGTCATAAAATAAAATATTTTATTTCACATTTCACCAGAGATGTGATCTACTATGAATGGACCTTAATACAATTTGACAACAAAGTTTTGTAGTCTTAAACTTCAAAATATTATTGATTGTCTAGTTGTCATATTTTTTTCGTTGTGTCAGAAGGGACCAAAAATTATTTTATAATTAGTTAATCTTGACAAAGGTTGCTGGAACGCTACAGAAACGTCGAAATGAAAAAATAAAAAACATTATTGTGGTTTGATTCCCAAAAAATAAGAGAAAAAATAGTGTTTTAATATTTATCGCCAAAACAGCAAATTGTTAGTTGCAGGGGGTTTCTCTCTTGAAGCAATCATGTTTTTTTAAAGGAGCCGTCCCTTCGCCGGCACCACCTCAACCTCCTGTGCTTATTGTGCATCCTCCTAGTGTACCTACTACATCATATTCAGCCAATCCGTTCCCTGTATTAGCTCATACAGGCTCTTTGCTGCTTGGTTGTAGAAGTTTTCTGGAGTCATTTGGGGTCTTCCATACAGTTTCTGTCTCCTGTGGTCCAGCGTCTCACAGTTGCATAATATATGCAAAGCTGTTTCGGTGTCCTTTTTGCATCTTCTGCATGTATGGTCACCGTTATACAGCCCTATTTTGTTCAGGTGCTCCGTTATGGTGCGTAGTTTGTTCCTACTCATTGAGAGCAGTTCTTTCGCTACTTTTTTCATGGTTCTTTTCTGAATTTCTTCCCATGTGTTTGCCT
>CAJUYH010005867.1:0-15394 GCA_910591685.1 Galerucella tenella
AGATATTTAAATATTACAATGATAGTGGTCAAATATAACGTTACAGCATGATAGCGTTCTATCTCTCTCGCCGCTGTGACCTCACGCTCGAGGAACTACGAGAAGTTGTTCCATACTATTCCATCGGTTCCAATCTAATTTCGCGGCAGGCGTTTGAGATTTATTGAATTTAAAATTATGGTGAACAATGTTTTTGATTAAAATTGATTGCAGAAGAAAATAGTTGTGTAAGGTAGTTTCTCTTCAGATTTGTACATTATAAATAAGTCAGTAAAATGAGTTTTTCAAATTATATTCAATTAAGGCACATCAGTGTCAAGAAATGATCGTTGTTTTTCTGTTGTGATTATTAATTTGAGAAAAATAAATAACAGAGCTTTTGTCAACTAATTTTTTTCGGGTACTTACCTAAGTATTTCAAAAGTCTACACAAAAAAGTGAGAAAATGCTAAAATTTTTCTAAATATTTTATTACGCAATACAAAAACAAGAGCAAAAAGTGAAACAACTATTTCTTAAAGTTGGTAAATTAAGACATCTTTTTGTCTAGCTTCCTCTGAGCATTCTTGAAACTGATTTTCCTGTTCAAGTCTCGCAGTCTAATATATTTTCGAGTTCTTGAAAAGTACAGGACAACTTCGTGAGGCACAGATGTTTTTATTTGTGACATAGTGATATCGGCTAATTTCTTAAAAATGTTCTCCTCTTTAGACAAAGAGCTACCATGCATTTTATGGATCTCGGACTCGAGTTTCAAAGCATTTCGCACACTCGAGTTTCAAAGCATTTCCCACAATTCATCATTTGGATGTAGAAGAGAACCTCTTGAAACAGCTTGTATCCAATCAGGGGCCTTTTTCATATCCATACTTTTTGTGGGTTTTCCCAGTGAGTATTTGTTCTTGAACTTGAATGCTATAAAACCTGCTATGTATTTGAGTGATTCCTGACTCACCCTTCCTTTCACCTCAAAATTGTGCATTAGCTGCATTGCTTCTGTGTCTAAGCCGTCGTCTTCCAAATAAGGTGGTTCTTTTGTTTCTCTTCAAAATGTATTGAGCAAATTGTTGCTGAAATGTGCGCATGCTATATTTCATATTTTAAACCTGGATTATCCCCAAATACGCCACAGCTGATTTACTCTTAGGTAAAACAATAAACAATAACTAATTCGAAACTAAAATCATGTGAAAAAAGTTTAAATTTAAACCAGAAGTTTGCTAGTGACTTCCAAACACTTGCAATAAATAATCGGAATAAAGGTACCTTTATTATGTTATGTGTAATATGGTTACTTCAAATGGAATTTTATTATTGCAACATAAAGACCTAAATACAATTATAACTCGCACACTTGTTTGATTCGTTTACTGTTTTACCCAAAAACAAAATCAACTGATCGCAGTGAAGGGGTGTCAAAATCACTAGTTAATTCTAACTTACCATTTTTCTAATTTATTTTATATTCTCTCCAGCAAGCGATTACCCATTGTTTTGCCAAATCTTCTTCATTTGAAAACGTAAAGTACTTATTTTATACTGGCACCCATAGAGAAATATAATATTTTATTTTGTCTATGCTGGCACCTTTGGTACTTTAATTTTTTTCACACTTAGCTACGGCACAATTCGGCATTATAAATTGTAATTAATCGCACACCCACATAAAACCAAAAAACACATTACAAATAACATATGTAGATGTCTTAGTTCACTCAAAATATTAAAATATTCTCCGCAATTGAAAATAACATGTATACAGTATGCATCAGCAAGTCAAATGGCGAGTCTCGTTCCTCGAATGTGACGTCACTGCGCGTGGCGGACGCAATTATCATCAATAAGTAGCATACCGTTGTTCGTGTATCGTGCTCTGCACTAACTAACGACAAGTAATCACTTGCGTCGGAGCCTTTGAAATTTTTGGTACATCGTTTGTCTGGCGCCGTACTCGCCCGTTATCATAATAAAACAAAGACGAAGGACAGGCGTGTGGTTAAAATGTTATATCGGCACAATCCGATACAGGGTTCGACGGCACAAAATACTACTATCGGAATATTCATTTATTGAAGCTTCAGATTCAACAATAGTACATTGTTTACCGGGTAGGAAAAGCTTAACATTCCTGGACGACTGTGAAGATTGCTAAGTCGAGGCGCAAGCCGAGACTTAGCAACACAGAGTCCAGGAATGTGGCTTTTCCTACGAGGTAAACATACTATTTTTCCGCAAATCGTTTAAAATTCGACAGATATTGATTGATTTAAAAAAAAACGCGATAATTTTATTCCCAAATAAATGGTGCTTTGAAATTCCTAATAAAATTACTTGGGTTACTATGGAAACGTATTGAGGTTGAATTGTCAAACTTGATGCTTATAAATTTAATTGCTGGTGTTCTCGAAAGTAAAATGATAAGTGATGATGAAATTTCCATTCCTGGGACTCCTCCAGAGCTGGTTGAGGCAGTGAATACTGCTTCATTAGAATTATTGCCAAAGAAATTTCTATCATTTATGTAGAACACTAACAACTGTACGGAAATATCATTTCCTCACAGTAAGGAAATGACATTTCCTTACAGTAAGGAAGTCCTGACTTTTTCTTCAAGAAATTTTGACAGGAATGTCAAAATTTCCTAGCGATTTGCGGAAAAGTACATTATTGATCAAATTGTTATGTTTAACATCTAGTAATGGATGTCCATGGATGTTGGGCTCGTTAAAGAACGCTACCACTGGTTGGAACACTGGTGGGTTCGCAAAAAATTTCCGGTTAGGGGTAGAGTGCTCCCGACGTCGGTCGGATAGATCATTTCCACTATATAATACGTAAAATTATGATTATATGATTATTTTGACGTTTCAAACGACGCGATGTCGGAAGCGATTTGCGTTATTAGGTATTTGACGTTTCAGAAGAGCAGCAGCAGCAGATGAAGCTAAGTATGCGAAAATAGTTTGTGCGTTATTATTTAGTCATGGGGATATAATATTTCCGACAGTATAAGCAATATTTGGATTTGGAATTGAGTAAGCTATGAGAAAAACGCCACTTTTCATAGCAGTTGTAAAAAATAGTATGGTTGAAATAATACTCTTCTAGGTGTGCGATTGTTCGATTGTTAATATCCTTCTACGTATATGAAGAGATTGAAAAAAAGACAGGTCTGTGATTAATTCTATAGTCGAAATATCACAATAATGAACCGTTTGAATATATTACAAACGTTTACCCTAATCTTCGACGTGAAAAATTTGATTAGCTGATGTTTAGAATACGCGCAAGCGCGACCTATCAATATACTCATTCAAATAGAATGCAGATCTACCTTTAGTAGTTGCAATGTGTCTTACATCTTTTTCTAATCTCTCACTGATGACAGTTCTCGGCAGGTGTGTACTTTGTTGTTTATGGTCAATTATTATTTATGAAAAGTGGATATTAATATTATTGTTATATTTATTTGAATAATACAAAAATATGACTAGTTATACGGAAAAACATCAGTATTTTGAAAGTTCTCAAGTATCTTCAGCTAGAAAAAGAAGCTGGTAATTATTATTTCATAGCTTTTTCGAATTTGGCTGAGTGCGATCCTGATGATTTTATTTATCAAATTTAAAGTTAGCTTAATATCAAAATATCAAATAAAGTGAACGACATGCCGAAATCCCGGATATACGTCACTAACAATGACGCACACCAAGAAGGGTATTATTTCAACTATATATTGTATACCTAGGCGATAAAGTGGCATTTTCCAGGCCGAAAGAGGATGCCGAGCCTGGCCACTTCTTGAGGCCTGGAAAATCACTTTACTACCATGGTTTACACATAATTTTTTATCCTACACAATAATGGTTGGTAATATTCTTTCTATAGAAATTTTATTTTATAATATGAAATTCAGTACTATTTTCATCCTACACAATAATTGTTGGTAATATTTCATATGAAAATTGTATTTACCTGATACCAACGCTTACACATTACATTATTTCATCTGATTCAGGATCTATAACTTCAAACAAGCATCAAAATACGACAACTTATGATTAAATTTACAGACATTGACAGCTACTAACAATTTATTTTTATACTGACGTTAAATGGTGTTTATTTCAAGCTATTCGTTTTTGTTTCTTCTTAATGATATGATTGAAATGACTCACATGCTAGCCTCAGCGTGTTTAAATAGAACTTTAAGGGCGGGTTTATCGGATCTAGGTAAATTGTTCGAAATCAATTCTTCGAAAGTCAATTGTTCGAAATCAATTATTCGAAAATCAATTCTTCGAAAGTCAATTCTTCGAAAGTCAATTATTCGAAAATCAATTGTTCGAAAATCCATTGTTCGAAAATCTATTGTTCGAAATTCAATATTCTGAATAGAATATACAAAAATAGATAGATAGAAGTTTTTATTACTTTGTTTACCTTATTAAATGTTTGTTCAGCGTTTATCTCTTAGAAATCTTTTGCGATAACGGGAAATCCTAATGACAACGGTAGGTCTAAATTATACATAAATACCTATTAGGGTAGATTTTATAAATAGGTAGGTACCTAAATATTTATTGTTATTATTGGATTTAAGTATAAATACAAGAAACGAATGCAATTTTTGACTAGTCTAATTATTTCGACGACGTAGACACCTTTACTTTGCAATTTTGTATTGTTAAAATGGAATTTGTTACCAGCGAAAAGGGAAATCCCAAGCTATTGTTGAATGGTTTTTTGTTTGTCAAAGATAAACAAATCGACACTAAAATATATTGGAAATGTGAATTTTTTCATTCAAAGAAATGTAAGTCAAGAGTTATAACGGAGCGAAATGAAATCAATAAAGGATCTGTTGAACATAACCATGGTGGAGATGCTGCACGTCTACAAGTTACAAAATTTTTGGACGAAGTACGGGACTCTGCCAAAAAACACTTGATACTCCTCACCGCATAATTTCAACATATTCAACACAAGTCAGTACCTACTCATTCAGTTGGGCGTTTGCCAAAGATTAACAATATAAAACGAACTATTCGAAACATCAGACAAAGAAACGATGGTGCACCTGCTCTCCCTCAATCCAGACGAGATATTATTTTTCCTGACATGTACAAACAAACCTTGAAGAAAGAAGTTTTTCTCCAATTTGATTCTGGGGCCATCGATTCGAGAATTTTAATTTTTGGAACACAGAAGTCCCTTAAACTTCTGGAACAATCAAATCACTGGTTTATGGACGGAACTTTTGAAACAGTGCCCCATTTATTTGGACAATTATATACAATACATGGTTTGAAAGATAATTATTCCATTCCGCTTCTATATGCGCTTCTTTCTTCTAAAGCACAAAGTACCTATATAACATTTCTTCAGGAGATCAAAAATCTTTGTCCGACAGCTGCTCCAAAAACAGTCATGATGGATTTTGAACAAGCTATGATAAACGCAGTATCGATTGCTTTCAAGAAGCCACAATAAGAGGATGTTTTTTCCATTTCTGTCAGTGTGTATATAGAAAAATTCAATTATCTGGCTTCCCGTACAATTTGTAGAAAAAGCATTTAACGAACTAGACGATGCAGGTCTATTTTCAGAAGAAGTACAACCGGTAGTCGATTATTTCGAAGATACCTGGATAGGACGCCCTGACAGGAGAAACAGGCGACGATCTCCCTAATTTTCTCATCAGATGTGGAACTGTTTCGATGGCGCTATTGCAGGACTACCTAAAACGAATAACGCTGTAGAGGGTTGGCACAGAAGTTTTGGAAGTCAAATTTCGGCCATCCATCCAAGTATCTGGAAATTTGTGGACGCTATCAAAAGGGAACATTCCTTAAATGAATTGAAAATCGACCAGTATACTGCAGGAGCACCTACGCCAACTCCAAGAAAAAAGTATGTTGATTGCGCAAAACGAATATTAAATCTGGTAGAAAATTTCGATCCAACCAATATTTTAGATTATCTAAAAGGAATAGCTCATATCTTGAGTTATTAATTTATATTTTATTGTTATTAAAAAAAATAACAAAAAAAAATAAACAAAAAAATTTTAAAAACCGAAAAAAAAAGACAAAAAAAGAAAAAAAATACCTAAAAAGAAAAACAAAACAAAAAATTAAACAAAACTTCTAAACACGCCTGCTTTACGCTGACAGTCCTAAGCCTGTGCCTAAGTGTGAAGGGAAGTTCTTTTTTATTTAAAATTTATTCAGCATAATTTTTAACTATTCTTTTCTTACATTTATACTAAAATTTACCACAACATAACTTCTAAGTAGATAACCACAACGTAATAAGATCTGGTGGAGGTTTTTTGTAATAACAATAAAGAATTTTTAACTGAAATTCGGTGTCCTCTTAAATTTAATAAATCTATTCCAGATATTTGATTTCGAAAAATTGATTTCGAACAGTTGAGTTTCGAATAATTGATTTTCGAATAATCGGTCATTCGAAAAATTGATTTTGAACAATTGATTTCGAACAATTGGTTTCGAACAATTGATTTCGAATAATTTACCGGTACCCGGTTTATCAATGCCCGGTTAAATCTGTCAGCTATACGTAGCCCTCAGCTATCTCTAGCTGCCAGTCAAAGTCTCGGTTCAAATAAAAAGCATTTATCAATGCACCACATAACCGACAGCTAGCTAACTGGAGGCTAAGTGTAATGTTGTCAGAGAGTAAATTTCTCATTTTAATTTGGTGTAAGGAGGATCACCCGTTACATGAAATATACATATTATTAATTTTATTCGCATATTTTAACATAACACACTGAATCAAGAATATAGAGGTGAATGTTATTATTTTTCTGTTTTATCGTAAGCTTACTCTGACAACATCGTGGAAAATTTCACTTGTCAGTGTCAAAATTGTGGTACTGTTATTTTCATTTCGTCTATGTTGTGCTTTGTTTAGTTGTTTGCATTTGAGCATGTCCACAAAAAAAAAAGATTTCCCAATTTCACGGAGTCAGAGGTACTTATAGTTCAGGCAACGAAGACCGAAAAATACCAAATAGCGGAAATAATTCATGTAGAAGCCAATTTTGGCACACTTGTAGGGAAAGGTGTCCTTAACAACATACAAAAAGTACTGAGGGGTGGGGGTGAAGCTAAGGGTGCGGGTGGTCTCTAAAGGTCCCTTTTCTCATTTTTTTGTCAATAACTCAAAAAATAATGCCTCTAGCGAAAGAATGTTCACATACTAAATTAATCTACGTAAAATTCTCTATGAAAAAGGTTTCATACACTTTTTTTCTAGGATCAATGCTCAAGGAGATATGGAGGCGGAAGAAGGAAAATTGAAAAAAAAAACGTTTTTAATGTTGAAAATGAAATGTTTATTGTTTAATTAATCAACCTCTTACCGCCCTTTGTTCCAAATATGAAACATAGCGAAGACAGGTTAAACATGTATTTGAATATTTATTATCTATTATTCAAAAATTAAATAATTAATTTTTAAAAAATAACAATACGATAGTGATACAAAAATTCAAAATTTGTTTGTTAGTTGCAAAATATTGTACATGGATGAATCAATGCTCGTGTGTTAATATGAAATTATTTCGAAGTATATAATGAAATAGGGGCATTAAGAGGGGTGTTGGTGTGCCTATTGTTGTGTGCGTCGTTGGAGCCCATAGACGGTAGAGTTGAATTGTTGGAGGAACACTATGCTGACGGCACTATTGTGAGTTGCGGGTTGGATAAAGCTGCTGTACATCCAACTGTAGTAATAGTTGGGGAGGATGTGGACTTAATAGTTCTCCTCATTGGATAGGCACCACAATCAATCAATGTGTACTTCATGAAACCAGGCAGTGGGAATGTGGAGACCAAGTTGTTTTCAGTGCGGCAACTTCAACAACTTCCAATCGCCAAAACGATTCTCCTTCTCCATAGCTTCTTCGGATGCGACAACACCTCGGCGATACATGGAAAGAGTAAAGTGGGAATCGCTAAGCTCTTCACAAAAAATCCTGGCCTTACTTAAGACATTTCAACAATATTCAAGGTTTGATCAGCATTACCTGAGGATATTGAACAGGCTGGTGAGAAGCTTTTTTTTGGCTATATACAAAGCGCCTGCTCATCAAAACAACCTGAAGGAACATAGGTATTCGGCATTTTTGAAAGTGTCAATGATTCCCAAATCAGACATGGCAACTCTTCCTCCTACCAAAGGAGCTTCAAAGCAACACTCGCTCAGAGTAAATCCATTTACATATAGCTTCAAATACCCACTGCTTTCTTTAAATTACAAATATTAATTGATCATGAATTCTTACTTTGGTCTCATTACTTTCTTACAGATACAAAAGTGACTCGGCAAATCCACCCCCCTTGGGTCAAGGGAGAAGAAGGAATCCTTAACCAAGTTAACACGAACGACCCTTTGGCACCTGACTCCGTTTTGAAAATGATCTTTTGCCGATGCACGACTGGGTGTGGGGTGCGCTGCGAGCGGTGCAGGAATTGCCTGCTCCGGTGCCTGTGGATGCCTCAGCTCATGTACGGACGGAGCCTCCGTCGGAGACAACATCGATGAAGATGAAAGTTAAGATTTCGACAAAATTTAATGTTCAAGATACATCATTAATTCACTAATCACTTCATAACTTCATTTTCAACAATCAACATATTATTTTTAACTACAAATATTTCATTTTCAACAATAGACATTCCATTTTTAACAATAAATATTTCATTTCTAACAATAAACATTCCATTTTTTACAATAAAAACGTTTTTTTCTCAATTTTCCATCTTCCGCTTCCATATCTTCCTAATCATTGATCTAAGCAAAATGGTGTGAAGGACATTTTTTATAGAAAATTTTATGTAGATTAATTTAGTATATCAACACTTTTTCGCTAGAGGCGGTATTTTTCGAGATATTAACCAAAAACTGAGACAAGGGACCTTTAAAGACCCCCCGCAATCTTAGCTCCACCCTCACCACTAAGTACTTTTAGTATGTTGTTTAGAACACTATCATCTATCCACATTTTAATTATTGTATGTCTCTATTGATGTCCTGTTCTAATGAAAATATTCATAAACTACAAGTCCTTCAAAATAAGGCAATACGCATCTTACTTCGCACAAACAGATATGCATCAAGTAATGAAATGTTTAAATCATTGAATTTTCTAAATGTGTCACAGCTTATACGGGAGTCGAATTTGTTACTAATTTATAAAATCGTAAATAATCAGGCTCCATCATATTTTAATACATATTTAAATAAAAGATCTTCGAATATGAATGAACTTAAGGACAAAAGATAATTACCAAATTGAAACCCGTGGATTGGGCTATCTATCGGGCGTGTCCCCAGGTGGCGTATAGGGGAGCGGCCAAGGGACTGAGTACTGACTGGGTCCCTTGGTCAGTGGCAGAAATAAGTAGGGTGAGGGGAGCTAAACCTCCCAAAAGCCTTTGCGAAACATGCCACCGCGGACCAGCCTACCCAAGCTAAGGTGTGAGGAATCGTGCCGACAGCTGAATGGCCGCAGGGTGATATGCGGTCACGAACGATCCCCTTGGGGAACCGGGCGGAACCCCATTGTAATTAGCCTTCCTCTGGTAATGCGGGGCTCTGCCAGAGGTGACCAACCCTTCCCTTGCTACTCGTGGGAACACACATGAAAAAAATACAAACACAAAAAACAAATCTCGAGGCTGGACAGAAGTGCTCACCTCAATCAAAAGCAGTAGCTGGGGATGAACAGAAATGTCCACCCCAAAATACTGCACAGAATGAGGCTGGACATGGAAGATCACCTCGTGATGCAACACAAATGCCTAGGCGAAAGCGCATTTGCGGCGCCGAGGCCAAAAGGAGGAATAGAGCGAAGGAATCAGGGGTGGCAGCAACTACAAATGCCCTCTTCCCCCACTCCACCTCCAATAGCAAAGGAACTTCCTGCGGCCAGCGCCAAGAGCTCCGCTTTGAATAAAGGCATGGAACCGGCTGCCCCTGCAGGAAAGCGCCCTCACTTGAGCACCTCCACGGAGGGGACTCCAAGGAGGCTCAAGAAGCCGCGCAGCGACAGAAATGTCGCCGCGCCTTCCAAAACCTTTGCGGATGCCGCCTTGAGACACCTCAAGGTTGCTATCATAGATGAGACCAACCCATACGGTAAGGTTACCGCAGAACGGGAAAGAATCATCAAAAATCAACTGCTAGAGGAACTGGACAAGATCATCTTCTCCGCCTCCAGCAGCAATAGCAAAGCGCCCACGTTTAAGTCGTGGACATACTCCGGTGAAATCATCAGAGTGGTCTGCGATGACGACGGGACGCTAGAGTGGCTGAAAAAAGCAACAAAAAACCTCAAGCCGTGGGAGGAGGCATCACTGGCGGTCGTTAGTGTGGATAGGCTCCCTGAGCTGACCAAGGCCTCGCTCTGGATCCCAGAGGACGTCCACAAGACGACATCCGGTGTAAAAGAGAGGGTGCTTGGTCGGCCTAGGGCGCAGAACCCTGATCTGACGGTGGCAAGGTGGTGCACTTTCCATCATGAGGTGAAGGTGAACCCAGAAGGACACCTCTTCGTCTTTGGAATCGGAGACGGGGATATGGCTGTCCTCAAGAAGAAGTCGATGAGGATGAGCTATGCGTTCACCTCATTGACTATCCGGGTAACGAGAAAGGAAGCAGGGGGTACCTCTGAAGACCCGAGGTCGGTAGTCGAGCCACCTAAAGTGGATATTGACCCCAAGGCCACCATGGGTCCCGAAAAGGACGTCGAAGCAGTCGATGACCTGACGGAGGAGGCACCCGAATACAGCGAGGTCGTCTCTCCCCTAGCGGAGGAACAGATGGACCTCTAAAGTGAAGCAGCCACCCTACCACCGACTAAAGAGATGGATGTACTAGTGGATCACTACCTCAACCAGAGAGTGGAGCTGATATTGGGTTGCGACTCAAACTCACACCACCTGAGCTGGGGCAGCAAGGATATCAACGCCCGAGGTAAGTCTCTTTATGAATATATAATTAAGAGAGATGTAACAATCTTAAACAGAGGCACGGAGCCGACATTTATTAACGCCCGTAGCCAAACATTATTAGATATTACGCTGGCGACAGCCAAAATATCAAACAAAATTCAGGACTGGCAAGTGTCAGATCATATTTCTATGTCAGACCACCGCTGGCTGACCTATACGGTAATCCAGGATCTCAGGACCACTGTAAAATCCCGTGACCCGAAGAGGACGGATGTAGCTCTCTACAATCGACTATTAATAGGTGCTCTGCGGGAAACAGAGGTCCTGACTCCCAGCAATAATGAGGAACTGGAAAGGTACACAGTATCTATCCAAAACAAAATAGACATTGCCTATAAGGAATCCTGTCCGATGAGGATGGTTCAGACAGGTGGCACGACCAATACCTGGTGGTGCCCTGAACTGGAACACCTCAGAAAGACAGCGAGAACGACCTTTAACAAGGCAAAACGAGCAAAACTCAAAGAGGACTGGGGAATATATAAAGCCAACCTCAAAGAGTTCAAAAAAGTCTGCAGACAAAAGCAAAGAGAAGCCTGGAGAGCCTATTGTGAGGCAGTCGAAGACTTCCCACAAATTTCTAGGCTACAGAAGGCACTCTCAAACGACCACCATAAGAGTATCGGCATCCTGACAAGGGAAAATGGCGACAAGGCCGCTAACCTTCAAGAGAGCGCTGAGATTCTTATGGAAACTCACTTCCCAGGTTCTGTCTTTCCTGGAACGTCAAACTGGACGGAAGTATCAACAACACCCTCACAATATGACTGGCAATCTGTTAGTGCACTAATTGATGAGGACAAGATAGGATGGGCCATATCGGGCTTTTCCCCCTTCAAGTCACCAGGACCTGACGGAATAAGACCAGCCCTACTTCAATGGGGAATGGATACTCTTATGCCGCACCTGGTTGGAATTTTCAGAGCCTCTTTAGCTCTGCGGTATATTCCCAGTAAGTGGAGAGAAGTACGACTGGTATTTATACCCAAACCAAGTAGAATGGACTACACCTTACCAAAAGCATTCCGACCAATTAGTCTCACATCGTTCTTTTTAAAAACAATGGAGAGGTTATGCGAGCGGTATATAAGAGATGAAGTGCTAGTTCACAACCCACTTCATCCAAATCAGCATGCATATACTCCGGGAAGGTCCACTGATTCGGCCCTTCACCAAGTGGTTGGCAGAATCGAAAGATCATTGGACAACAAAGAATCCACCCTGGGTATATTCATAGATATCGAGGGAGCGTTTGATAAAACAACCTTTCCAACAATTACCAAACAACTCAACTCCAGGAATGTACCTCTGGTAGTAGGAGAATGGATACTCAAGATGCTCTCTAGTAGAGCAATAAGTATCAATGTAGAAGACATCACAGTAAGAGGACTGGTCATGAGGGGATGTCCACAAGGAGGAGTCTTATCACCCCTTTTGTGAACATAGTCCTAGACACCCTGATTAATCATCTCAACAACAATGGATTCTACACAATTGCATACGCAGATGACATAGTTATCTTGCAGACTGGCAAATTTGTGAACACACTGTGCGATAGAGCGCAGGATGGGCTTAAATTAATTGAAAAATGGTGTAAGGAACACTCACTGTCGATCAATCCCAGAAAGACTGAGATGGTCCTTTTCACCAGGAAAATAAGTTTATCGGGTTTGAAACCTCCCGAAATCTTCAAAAGCAAACTAAACTTTTCGGAAGAGGTGAAATACCTTGGTATTACCCTCGACAGGAAACTAACATGGAACTCTCATCTTCACAGCAGAGCAAAAAGAGCATATGTGGCATATGAGCAGTGTCGGAGGACAGTGGGACGCACATGGGGTCTGTCGCCCCGTGTGGTCACCTGGATCTACACTGCAATAATAAGACCCATGTTAACGTATGGAGCAATTGCATGGGGACCGAAGGTTCTACAAGCAACGGCCATCCAAAAATTATATCAAATACAGCGAATGGCTTGTTTGAACATCACAGGAGCTATGAGAACAACACCAACTGCAGCAATGGAACTAATTACAGGTCTGACCCCTCTGGACCTACTCGTCAAGGAGGTTGCGTTAATGGCCATGGTACGATTGCGCACGGCTGGTGTTAACCCCGAAGTAGGAATGGGCCAATTGAGGTTGAGCCTATGGAAGGAAGCGCTCACTGCGCTACCTCTCCTGCAGGCAGCCAACGATGCAATTGAACCCAGGTTTTTGTTCAACAAACCCTACAAAATTCAAATAAAACAGAACACAGAGCCAGATGCTGCAAATGCAATACGCATATATACAGATGGTTCAAAAATGAAAGAAGGCTCAGGCTGTGGAGTCTACTCGAGAGTACTGAGCCTCAAGATTAAGTGGGGAATGGGAAACAATACCAGGGTGGTTCAAACAGAACTGGCTGGTATCTCAATTGCCACAAAAGAACCAACCAGAAGAGGAATTTCTGGCAAAACCATAATAATCTGCACTGATAGTAGACAAGCCCTATTAGCCTTGAACAGACAACGTGTTATATCGAGGCTAGTACTAGAGTGCCACCAAGATTTGGCTGACGTCTCGGCAGATAACAACATTATCCTGAGGTGGGTTAAAGGGCACGACAGGAGTAAAGGAAATCGCATTGCTGATTCTTCAGCCAGGGAAGCCGCTGGACTAAAAATTCTAGGACCCAGTGACTCCTACGGCCTAACGACTTCGACAATTGCGGAACTAGCCAAACGTTACACCCATGCTCAATCCCTTAAGAGATGAGATGGAATCAAAGGATGCAGTTTTGCCAGGATCACCCTGGGCGACCCTCGGAAGCTGGCGCCGAAGAAATATTTGGCGATGACCAGGAAAAACCTACGTTTAACAGTAGGATTTCTGACTGGTCACTGTCAACTAAGTAAACACCTCCATACTATGGGGCTAGTGGACACACCTCTATGCAGGATGTGTGAACAGGAAGATGAAACTGTCAGGCATGTCTTATGCGAGTGTCCGGAGTTATCGTCAATAAGAGAGTGTGTGTTCGGTGAGTCTTGGCCTACACCTGCCGATATAAAGGCGATGTCTCCCAGTGACCTGTCCACCTTCCTGAGACGGACAGGATGGACAATGACCTAGGAGGACAACTCCTGGGGGGATGTACAATGGGTCACATGTGGCCTAAGTGCTGTGAGCCTACACACTCACCCTCCCTACTCTACAGATACAGATACCAAATTGAAGGATTTAAGTCTGCAATAATGAAGAAAACATTATTTATAGAAGCCTTAAGGTTGTATAATAGCCTACCACTGAGTGCAAGACTTCTACTACTGTTAAACACTTCAGGTCAAAATTAATGCAAATTTATTTTGTGAATTGATGCTTGTATCTTTTTAAATTTTTGTAATTTGTAATCTGTTTGTTATGTTATAGCTTATTATTGGCTAAATGAAGTGTATTCTATTCTATTCTATGCAAAAAGATGGATGCTGTGACTTGGCGAGAAAAGCTGGAATTTGTTGGATTATCATGAGAACACTGGGTTTGGATAGTCGAAACCGAGTAATAAACTCGACATCATCGAGCTCTTCAAAGGGATTCATTAGTTCTTCAACAGTATATGGTCGGTCGTCTTTCGTACTCTAAAAATTCCAATATTTCGCCAAACTCCAAGCTCTTCATCGAAAAGGTCGTCAAGTTCCTCAAGATCCATTGGCAATAACAATGAAATTAAATACACACAGAACCTGGATGCTATTGAACTACTATAAATGAATCAAATAAGCTTCTCGATTTCATCCTAAACGATAATATGGTATAAGCCTCATCAAATAATAATAATTGATTTGTTGATATGTATTTGATAATAAATGTTTTTTTTATGTTAACTTCTGGGTTTTTCCGTATGCTAGAAGAAAAATAGTGTACCTAACACGTGCGTAAAGTGACTTTTCCGCACTAGTAGGTGAACTACTATTTATTAGAATTCTGTTATAAATTCTGATAAAAGGAAACGTATGTTTCAATAATTTTTTAAAGGACCTGGTATAAGCCTCATCAAATAATAATAATAATAATTGATTTGTTAATATGTATTTTATAATAAATGTTTTTTTTATGTTAACTTTTGGGAAGAAAATAGTGTACCTAACCAGTGCGGAAATTGATATTTTTTGCATGCTATTGCTGATGGCCGGAGTTCGGTCAGCAATCGCGTAAAATATCAAATACATAATAATATCAAGAAATAAATTATCCTTATTTGACATTCATTTGATCAGGCTTATACCAGGCCATTAAAAAATTATTAAAAAATAGGTTTTTCTACTACCGTGCGCTTTAACCCACTTTCCCGCACGCATTTTA
>CAJUYH010005867.1:15494-37292 GCA_910591685.1 Galerucella tenella
CTAGCTTTTTGTTGCATTTTTAATTTTCTGAAAATATAAAATAATGAAAATATTTTGATATAACCTTGTAAATTCTTTAAAGTAGTGTCACAAAACAACTATCAAACCACCCGGGTTTGATATAAGAAAAAAATATAAAATGAAATTATTTCATCTACAAATGACTTAATATTGTTGCCGTCACCTTCATCGTCATCTTTATGTGACCTGCAAACGATGCCATCCTCATCAACGTCATTCACTCACCAGTTAACACCAGATAACTCCACTGGACCGGCAATTTTAAGAAATTCAAAGAATGCAACAAATTGTGTTTCTAATATTAATATTTATAATAATAATTGATAATAATAATAATAGTTTTTGGTCTAAATTTTTTATATGTATGTTAAAATAAAATAAATTTTGAAAAATGAGTTGATATACTTTTTTGTATATACGGTCGTAGAAAAAATAATGTTCCTAACTCATGCGTAAAGTGTCTTTCCCGCCCTTGACAGCTTGCCCGAACTCCGCTTCGCGTCGTTCGGGTCAACTGCAGTCGCGTGCGGGAAAGTATCACTTTCCGCACTTGTTAGGAAAATAACTATTTTCATTAAAAATTATAGAAAAGAAATTCTAATAAATTCCTCGATTTTACAGTCATTTGGTTAACTACAACCATACAAACATATATTTTAAATATTCAAATGTGAGTATACTGCCCAAAAACTTAGCAAAATTACTTTCCGACTATAAGCATCTCACTCATGTTTCTATAAAGATGACTACTACAGTTTGGCAAGTTTATCTGAAGCTATACGGCATCGGTGAGAGGCGAGGAAAAACATGGCGCCTATCTGTCAAACGTACAAATGGCGTACGGTACCTATTTTACCAAGTAAAACTGAAAATACAAATGTAACTGACAATACCAACGCCACTGGATAAATCAATATCAGTCAATTGACGAAGTGAGAGGGAAGATCTCACGCACGCGCTTGCCAATAAGAAGTCAGCTGGTCGATACAAATCACCAATTATGTAATTCGGAGGGTGTGGTCATTATGGTTTTCGTACAACGCTGTCAGAGCTTCAAAAAGCTCATAACAAATTTGGAAAAGTGTTCATCATTAAATATTCATAAATTAGCTTATCAAAAATGCCGTAGTCGTTTTTAAAAAGATTAATTTTGACAAATTATCAAATTCTACAAATGATTTCATAAAATTGTGGTCTGAACTGTATGAGACGAGATTGTTAATCAACGAAACAAGTGTTCATAAATAAGGAAATATGATATAATATGCTGTAGTTGCTCTCAGCACTTTTCTAAGAATACACCAGTGAAGGCGTGAGGTGACTAGCAGCTCTACCAGCCAAGTGTCTCTCCAAACATTGCTGTCGACCGGTAAACAATCCTTACCGTTCTTGATACTTAATAAACTATTTAGCCGCGATTCTTTTCAGACACTAGTAGCCGGCCACAAACTGTCTCGTCTGAAAGCGCTCTTAAGGATGCTCATAATTGTTGTGGACCACAGTGATGTAGACCTTCATGTTTATGACTTATTTTCAATTTAGTAAGATTATGTTCAGGATCTAACACTATTGGGTGTTTTATGTCAAGGGTGAATTGCTTGGAGTTTCGTGACCGTCCGCCTACGCGAATTATTCAATTCTCATCCAAAAATGGATTGAGCATTATTGTACGACTTTTAGGTACCGGAAACACTTGTCTGGTTGCACAGATCATTCAACTCATTAGAAAATGATTGGAATTGCGCTAGTTTTGTTAGACTCCGTTTCACATCCGTTCCAAAGTCTTAGGCTTTGACCGATATTGATGTTCAGATATTGTTATGTGCAGCTTCTTCGAGCATACGACTGCAACTTCTATACTTCTAGTGGGTTCTTCTTATGTAAAACGGAGTCTAAAACAGTCACTGAATAATTCAATTTCTCAACTTGCGAGGATTACATTTTTCTCTTAGGTTTTGGAGATTTCAAGTTAATAATAAATCTTAACTACTCTTTTAAATTTATTAAGGTAAGAGAAACGCGTAAATAAACAATTATTATTGCTTACTATCACATAACAAGTAGGTTTTTATTCAGATGAGTCCGTGACGTGCGTTATCAATCTTCCATTCTGACTCATCAGTCAGGAGCCACTCGGGGCCATGCCACCATAAACTTGATGACACTATAGTCTATATAGAAAGGACAAGGAGTAATAAATCATTCATTTAAGTAGATTTCATAGACGTACCAAAATATATTTTAAGATGGTATACCGTAAGAACATACGATTTAGGTCAGAGGTAACGGGATGTACTAATTTTAATAAAAAAAAGTGATCTTATCATTGTCCATGTTGGAAGTTCTGAAGGTTTTGTTAATGGTGGATTATTAACTTTTATTTCAAAACGCACGGGGGACTATCACGAAGATATGAATGGGGATGTCTTCGAGGAATGGTTTGTTCAAATGCTGGATCTGATTCCAAAAGGGGCTGTTATTGTTATGGACAACGCAAGTTACCATTCACGGTTACGAGAAGCATTGCCCACAAGTCGTTGGCGTAAAGCAGAGCTTTTGGAGTGGCTTATTTCGAAAAATATTAAGTTTCCAAAAGATCCACTAAGGAAAGAACTTTACAGAATTGCAAAAATGAACAAGAATAAATACAAAACCTACATTGTAGAAGAAATGGCTTCTTCTCGTGGTATATCAGTTCTTCGACTTCCCCCTTATCATTGTGAACTTAATCCCATAGAATTAATATGGGCTCAAGTGAAGGGGGAAGTTGGAAAAAAAATTACTTTTAAAATAAACGATGTTGTGAAATTGTTTGAGAGTGCTGTAAGTCATGTTAGTAAGGAAAATTGGACAAACTGTATCGAGCATGTTATCAAAGTAGAGGCAAATATGTGGAAAATTGACAATATTTGTGATGATTTAATCGACCCTATTATTATTAATGTCAACAACGATTCTTCCTCTTCCAAGTCGGATATAGAATAAAATGTAAGTAATAAATGTATTCCAATAATTATTTCTTTTAATTTAAAACGTATTTTTTTCCCAAAATACACACCACTGCATTGCGTTATTGCTTATCTGCTAATCCTTTAACAATGAAGAAACCCTAAACTTTGCTACAACTGAAACAAATACGGGGTCGATCTACCTGGTTTTTACGGAAGAAATGTAATTTAAAGTAACAGATTTATCAAAAATTTCATGGTGCTCCCTGTAAAGGTTTTGCATACTTAATTAGGGTTTATTACTCCTCGTACTTTTTGTACATACTATAATTCTTCTGCACCTATACCGCGCGTAAGCAAGTCAGTTGGATTGTGTTCAGATTGTACTGGCATCATGTGGCATCATTGGCTCGGTCAGGGTTTGAATATTCCCAACTCTGTCAGCAGCAAATTCCTTCCATTTGTTTGCCGCGCCGCGTATCCAGCTTAAAGTTATAGTCGAATCGCTCCAAAAATATATTTTTCTACTACTAGCTGTGAAGTTGACAATTATTGCTTCTTCTAGCCAACTGAGAAGTTGAATTTCTCTATTAGTGGTTGATAATTTTCTATTATTAACATAGGTACAATTTTCTATAATTAACATAGGTAAATAATGGACAAATTCAAATATTTTGAGAATTCAGGGATATTAGTTCAACAAAAATTGTGCAGCATAATTTTGTATACCCAGGAGATTGTCTTTAACATATTTGCTGCTTGAAATTACCTATCAAGATGAAATTATTTGGATTAAAATACCATTAGTTTAAAATTCGCGCTTAACCAAAAATGACTGATGACATATCGAGTACGTTCATAATATATCGAAAACTGACAGTGTACTTGTCAGTCAGACGACGGAGTAAACGCGGAGTAAACACGGAGTAAACGTTTGTGAATTAATTTAAATTTTTGTCTTAAACTTGACTAGTAGTGGAAAAAATTGTATATACACCAACAAATTGTTGTTTTAGGAAGCCACGCTTGCGCTTACGCGCTCGTGCTGTTTCCAAACAACAGTTTGTTTCTCAAAATCTAAGAAATTTGTATTTCGACAATCATTAACACACCTGTTGTATTATTCGGCCCTATTCCGTATCACGTTATGTTATTTGACGACCATCGTTAAGTGTGAATTTCTGTAATATAACGGTATGACTAAAAATACCGATTCTGTATTATCATGCGAATAGTTATGTCAACAAGAATCGTTATTTTATCATCGTTATTATTAGAAAGTCTGTTGTCAAAATAACTGAACCAGTTTGACAGCTTGTTATGTCTTAACGATCTCGTTAAGTGAAACAAATGTCAAAAATGGAATCATTTTTTGCTATATATTCGTGGTGATTTGTAATTTTTTTGGTCATGTTTTTTTAAATTAACCTTATCATCAAATGATTCCCAAACATTTTTAATTATTTTAACCTCGCATGGTTTGTTCTTCCCTTTTATTACAATAGGATGCTTTTCTAAAAATTCCAACAGCATCTCATACTGTGGCCTTGTTGTTTTTGGAAGACGTCCTTGTTCTTCCATTTTTAATTATATTAGGTACACTTGAATGTAAACTTTCCTCGCGTTATATTGTACAAATTGCACTTTTACCAGAGACAACCTATGTCTCTGTTTCTGTCATGTGTTTTGATGGTATATTATATAAAGGTCATACTCTGACGGGTCTGACGGACCAAATCCATCTCTTTTTACATTTATTGAAGGTGTATCGTTCCATCTCGCTTCGTAAAAATGAAAACTTATTTCTTTTTCAACATATAATTTCAACAATATCGTTAAGCAAGCTTGATAGGTAACCACAGAACAGTTAACAACGGACCATCGTTAAAAATAACATACAAGATACGGAATACGGCTGATTATCGAAAATTGTTCCAGTCAATCAATATCCGCAGGTACGTCTTAGTCCCATTTTATTCTAGCCTGCCACAATTTCTGTGAAATAATCTTTGCTTTCATTGTGATGGCTGATAATAATCCCCACGGTCACGGATCAAATATTTGTGTCGAAACGGGAGAGAATTATCCGTTTTGCAACTGTAGGGCATTTCAAGTTAATCGAATATTGTATGGTATCGTTATGCGAATTCCAATATAGCCCTGGAGTTGTACTATTTTCCTCTTGACTCAAGTCATACACTTATCGTTTATTTCGAATTTATCTAGAAGTTCTGTTTTATTTGTTAACCATCATCTAAATGAAAAACCATCGGATTTTAGAATATTGGTTACATTTTTTTGAATTGTTAGAAGTTCCTCTAATGAATCGCATGCCGTTAAGAGTAGTCTGGTTCACATGTACGATTTTAGCCAAAATTTTTGTATATATACCGAAAATTACGATCAAGGTGTCATTCAATTCGGATTGTTATGTAGATAGTTCAAGGAAGGATTCCGAAAGGAACCGAAAAAAATTGCAATAGTTATAAACATAATAGTGAAAAAAAGTGGGGGTTTAGTTTTTTTTAAATATCTCGAAAACTATTGAAAGTTCTCGAAATTAAAAAAAAATAAAAAATCTAAAAAGATCATTGAATTTACTGAAAAAAAAGTTCCCGACTCCCGGAACTGTATCTCCAATATTTATGACTTTTACAACGCCCTGGAAATAGAGCCAGACGGGTAGTCTGACTTTCACGCGAACTCCGACACTCTGACACAGTAACTTGAAATAGCTATTTGTATAACAAGGGAGCAAAATGCTTCTTTTCCTCCCGAGGATGAAGTAATCATTCAAGGGAGGAAAAGGTATTTTACTCCCATGTTATGTATCCGCCCCTCTCAAATTCGCTTGAATCACTCATTTTTAAATATTATTTAATATTTTGTTGATGTGAATTATAGAGTACCATACCAAAGAGTACAGATGGTGTACTCTGTGACCTAACTCACTTTGAAACTGTTAATCTGTCAATGATATGCTATATACCGTACTAAATTCGAAAGATGTATCTATAAATTGAAGTCAAATTGTTAATGTAAAAATCGTTAAATTAAAATAGCAATTTACTGATTTCTACCATTTTGCAAAATACAGGGTGTTCTATAAATAAAAGGTAACATTTCAGTATAGGTCGTCAATACCGTATAGGTTATTTGATTAATGACGTAACATGACGTCACTTTTACTTTTCCTCCATATGGAGTGAAAGTATTTTTCCGCCCTTGGGTGGAAAAGTACGACGAAAAGTACGTGAAATAGTTATTTATGATACAAGTGCGTGAAGTTATACTTGTACTTCACGCACAAGTGTCCTACAAAACTTTATGTACGACCACATGAAGAAAAAAAAAATGTGCCCCGAAGGGGTTAAAAAACAAAAAAATAAATTTTCTATAAGCAAATATATACCCACACAACGAATTCCAAATTCAGGTGGTATGCAATCCGAAGAAATGCATTCATCTCGAGGTTCATCCATTTAAAATAAGTGCAATTAAAATTTTAAATATAAAGGAAAATTCCTCACATGTGATTTTTAACCAATCAGAACGTGTATTTCTGACAGATAACCATCGCAACGGATGAATTTTAGTGGAATTTTTTTTTCCTCGTGGGTACCCAACAGCGAATTATACTGGACATTTTTTGTACGTTTATAATGACAGAATATTTTTTTGACAATCTAATTTTTATTTGATGATGATATTTATATCGAAACAATTGTCAATTTACTTGCAATTTACCTATTTTTACAAATATATTGTGGAGTCATTTAAAAACAGTTAGTTTCATTTAAAACCATATAATTTTTATTTGTTCACATGATAATTTTGATTCATTTCAACTACAAGCTTAGATGTTTTCTTAATTGTTTGGACCTTTATGATTAGTACTACTACTACTACGGAATGTGCGGGCGTGCCTTGACCTAGCCAAACTAAAGTCATGGTTCCGGCACTGAGGCCACTGGCGGGCCCATTGTGCCATTCCTGCTACCTAGACATCCATGAAGCCGAGCCCTTCAATAAAGGCCACAACCTTTTTCAGTGGATGCCTGCTTGTGTCTCCAGGGGCCATGACAGGGACTCCGAAGATTCGCCTGCGTAATACAGCCCAGTGTGGACACTCTAAGAGTACATGGACTGACATTTCATCAGTCATGACGCAACCCCTTACATAGGGAACTTTCCTCTACTCCTAGGTTGTAGAGGTGCTTCCTCGCACAGCAGTGCCCTGTTAGGAGTCCTGCTATCTTCCTCCTTGGTAGTTCAATAGCTGCCCAGCGTGTCCATCAGTCCATCCTTTCAGTAGAAGTTTGGATTGTCTAGGACCCTGCAGAGCATTCCAATGAGCGAGGTGCTGGTTCTTCAGCCACTGCCTCGTCTCCTTGCGTATTGTTTGTTTTGTTAGACCGAGGGTCGGGCCCGGGCCGCAGAAAGGAGCTGCCGCCCCTTCCGCAGCCAGTGCATCCGCCATTTCGTTGCCAGAGTGGACCGGAATCCATTCTAGCCGCACTGCGTTCCGACTTGCAAGATCAGTGAGTCGTTCTCGACATTCGTCAGCAAGTCCTGAGTTGATGGTATATCCACTCAGGACTTTAATTGCTGCCTGATTGTCGGTGTATATAGTTATGCGACGATCCACATAACCTCTGTCTAGGTTTATCTGCGCACATTCCAAGATAGCGTATATCTCGACCTGATATGCAGATACACCATCACCCAATGATATACAGATTTGTGTCCTTGGGTTCCTAGAGTAAATTCCAGCACCTGCTCTGTCACCAGAGCATGAGCCATCTGTGAATCAGACAGTCCCATGAGGCTGTGTATTCGTCTCTTTATCCCAGGATTCTCTGTCCCGGATCATAGCTCTGTATGGGGTTGCGAAGTAGTACTTGCGCAAGCATTCGTCAGACGCTCGAGCCAGAACTGGAATATCTTCAAGGAGCCGGAGCTTCTTGACGTGTCTGCACTCTTCCCCTCTTCGCACGTATCCCAGACGCTTCAAGCGCAGGAAAGCACTCCCCGCCTCAGCCTCGATCACATGGTGAAGAGGCCGAAGACCAAGGATCACTTCCATCGCAGCAGTTGGTGTAGTCCTCATGCAGCCAGTTGCCCCCAGACTGACCCTTTGAAGGCGTGTCAGTTGCGATCTAGCCGTGACCAACCTCGGCCACCAGACAAGAGCCGCATATGTGAGCATAGGCAGCATAATCACTATATAAAACCATATGATCGTTTTGGGGGTCAGTCCCCACCTCGGACCAATGGCTCTCCTACAGGCCCAATACGTGTTTGTCACCTTGCTTAGGCGACTATCAAGATGAGCCTTCAATGTCAGTGATTTATCAAGGATCTCTCCTAGATACTTCACCTTTTGAACCACCGGTAGTGGTACTTCACCAAGATGTAGACCCTTAGGTCTTATACCTCTCTTCTTGGTGAAAGCAACTACCTCAGCCTTGGCAGGATTTACTGCAAGTCCGTGTTCGTTACACCACCCATGTACCCTATTCAGAGCCCTTTGCATGAGGTCCCTGAGAACGGTAATGTGCCTTCCAACAACAAGGACGACGATGTCATCGGCATACCCAATCGTTAGAAGGCCCTCATCGTTTAAAAGGGTTATTAGTTCGTCAATTACTAGGTTCCACAAAGTGGGCGATAGAACACCCCCTTGCGGACAACCTCTAGCGACGATCACTTTCGCCACATGGTCTTTCCATGTGGCCTCTACTGTACGGTTGCACAACATGGCACCAAGCCAGTGACTGATCATTGGCTCTATTCCATGATTTGGGTGCTGTCAAACGCCCCTTGTATATCCAAGAATGCTCCCAGGGCGACCATGCCATTTTCCAGCGCCTTCTCCACCTGGGTTACCAGTTGGTGCAAGGCACTTTCGGTGGACTTGCCACACCTGAGAGCATGTTGGTTGTTGTGCAAAGGACACCTAATCCCAACCTTTTCCTTCATGTACCGATCAGCCACCCTCTCCAGTGTTTTTAGCACAAATGTTGGGCTAATGGGTCTGAAGGATTTAGCCACTGTGTAGACAACTCTCACCTGCCTCCACTGTTTGGGGACATACCTGCGTGCCAAACAGGCCCGAAAGATATGCACCAAAATTGTGCCAACGGCCTCCCAGCCTTGTTGAAGCAAGGCCGGGAAGATTTGGTCTTTTCCCGGAGACTTGTATGGTCTAAACGTCCGTATTGCCCAAGTACTCCGCTCGTATGTGACTATTTCTTTCGCTAGAAGATAGTCCTCTTCACACGGTCGTTGTATGCCAACATATCCCATGTCGGGACACTCCCGCTCGATTTCCTTACAGCCGGGGAAGTGTGTCTCTAGTAGATGCTGCAAGGTATCCATCGGTGTTTCGGTGAAGACACCCGGTGCGACTTTCATGCAGCCTAGTGCGCCGTCCAGCGATTTCGTTAAGATTCGGCGCAGCCTTGACATTTGAGATACCGTGACGATATCTTCACAGAAGGTCCACCAGGCATCTCGCCGAGCCAACCTGACCGCACTCTTGTACTCATTTCGTTTCTGGCGATATTGCTCCCAATCCAGATCCGACTTTGTCTTCCTGGCCCTATTAAATAGGTGGCGGGTATGTTGCCGCAGAGAGTCCAGAGAGTTGTTCCACCATTTGTGGCCCTTACCCCCCTTCCTCGTTTTTTCGGCGCAGTTTTCTTTATAAGACGAGACAATATTCGAGCCCAGCACCATTACCATTATGATTAATGTTTATATCAAAAACGCAATTATTATATACTATGGCAAGTTGATAAAGACGAATATTGATGTTGTTGGAAATAAACACATGTGGTGTGGAATTTTTTTACCGAATACCACACGAGGTCAAATTAAATCCGGAAGTTTTATGACCTCTAGTGGTATTACTAGTGAAAATATTTTTCACTATGTCTGATACTTCTGTCAAATTTACAGACAGCACAAAAGTTTATACAACAAACGACTAAATTCAGGTGTAATGAATGTATCCTTCTATGGATACTTGGTAAATTATAGGTGTGGAAGGGCCTCTGAATAGGTGGTGTTGCTGGTCACTCGGTGGGTCATCTTACAGAAATAAAACAACTACCTGTAGCACTGGGACATGTTCTGTTTATTACTTTACTAGTATACATTAAACTACTTATTACTAACACTAATATTAATAGTTATTGAATATCAACAGTAATTGTTATTGTAATAATAATAATTAGAATTAATAGAATGAATAGAATAGAATGTTAAAACACTATCGTTAACATATTTATACGAACAGTCAAGTTCATCATTAGTGAATATAAATAATGCTGTTTATGTTTGTTTCACGCTCTGAACTTGACTTCGTATGTGCAACCCTCCTATTTCTTATTTATATAACGATTCATGATTCATTGGAATTAGCTTCAAGGGAATTTATTATTTATATTATTGAAATTTATTGTTTTGACCAAAAGGCATCACACAGGGCAACTCGATTATTACGTAGCTACAAAAGAGTGTTAAAATGGAAACCCAATTTAAAAAGCATTGGTCATTTACGCACGCTTTTGGGTGTTATAATGAAAGTCCCATATAAAAAGCGTTGTTCATGTACGCACGTTTTTCAACGTAGGTTTGTATAATGTATGTTCACACATTTTTTTTTTGGTTCGTAAATCACTAATTTTAAAGGCGGTCGTAGATAAAATATATTTAAGACTTTGATTACACTTATTTCAAATGGAAGAACCTCAAGAAGAATGCATTTCTTCGGATTGCACACCACTTGAAATTAGAATTCGTTGTGTATATAATATTTGTTCATAGGAAATTTATTTTTATGTTTTTCAACCCCTTCAGAGCACATTTTTTTTATTTTTTCTTCATGTGGATGTGGTGTAGATAAAGTTTTGTATGGCACTTGCGCGTGAAGTACTTTTGCGCACTCGTTGCATTTTCGCAGTTGTATTGCAAAAAATTGTAATACTTGGTAAATATTTTTGGCCACTTCGCAATTTGTAGTAAGCATGAAACTTTTTTCAAATTTCAATCTGATATCAATCAAAGTGAACAGTGGTACTGAATTTTGGAGTTTCCTTCTATATCCAAGCATCAAAGGTTGTGTGAAGATAATTTTGATAGTAATGCATTCATAGCTTCATGAGGGACCGGTTCTATCACCTCTGGTCAAAAGTGATGGTTTGTCAACCACTGGTCAGATGTTGACCTTGAGGTTAGGAAAAAATGTGTTCTATCATCATGTGTCAGCTACTTTTAACCAGTGGTTGGGTTATTGTACAAAATTTGACTTTCCCACCTAAGAATTGCCTATAAAAGTTTGGTGATGTGTATGTCAAAGCACCTTGTTATAGACAAATTATATTTCTTTATGCACCTTGTTTTGTCAGATTGTTTGTTTTCGTTTCTATAATGGAAGAACAAAAAATGGAAGAAAAGTACGGAAAGAACTTGCTGCTTTATTGGTATTAACCAAAAAATATTATGAAATAATATAGAATAAAACCACAAATGCCGTAACCTGGAAGGTAAAGCAGCAATGTTGGGAAAACATTGCCAATGAGCTAAACAGTTACGGAATTTATGGCAGAAGGTCTCATCGTCACTGAGAATTTCATAGTAATTCACCCTTCCTCGGATTAATTTTTGTCTTCGAGGTTGGAGCATGGGAAAGGATAACTCATCCTCATCTGAGCCATCAAGTCCGGGATCGATCATTTTTTTATTATGATACTTTATTAATGGGATTTATATTAAGCGCTTACGTCTTTTATTTACAAATAATCTATTAAAAATAAATGGAGATGTGATGTGACAATGATATATTTATTTAGAATAGGGGACTTCGGTCCAAGTTACCAACCCAAAAAAATTTCACATTTTTCTACCACTGGGGAAAGAAAATTTCCGGACGATTTTGTCATGTAAAGGTTCGTATTATTTATAAATATCCGTAAACCGAGCCTCGACTCTTCAAATTAGATAATTTGATGCAAATATCGAAATTTGTAAAAGTCATATCTGATTGGCTGAAAGTTTTGTTGGAGCACCTTTTCACGTCAATAATGTCAACAATACGCCATCCATCTTTAGGGGCTGCGTTCAGAAAACACAACTGTTGTAGAACCGTTGAGTGAAAGTTCTGTGAACGCACTTTGATTAAGTGAGCAAAGCCATTTTTCTGAGAGGTTTTAAATTGCGCTCAGTGAGCACAACACGATGCAGATTGTGATATTTTTATAAAGATTGTCTATGGTTTTATTATTAGTAAACAAAGATTATACTTAGTAAAGGGATTAGTGAAATAAATAAGTATTACAACATGAGTGATGATTATGAATATGAACTGATTTATACGTATAATTATGTAGCATACAACCAGATACGAAAAATGTTCACAAATGATTGAAAAATGTTTTGTATTTATTTATTTGTTTACATGTGAGTATTCTACATATATAATATGTGAATCTGTGATATACATATATTAAAGATTATCTATGATCTTCTATTGACATTTTAACCTTAATTTTCCCGCGCTGTCATTCTGTCGAAAAACATGTGTTTTTGACGCCAAGTGTGATTGCATTGTGAATAACCTAAGAGTTAATTGTGGTTGAGCAAGCTTTTTTATTTTTCCGAACAGGATAATCTGTTATATATTTTTCTGATATTTTTTTGAAGAGATGTTTCTGTCATTGTCCTCAATTTTTGATTATTTATCTGCTTCTCCAAACAGCAGATGCATTGTAGAAGGTGAAGCTGTTCTGGCAGCGAACCATGTTATTATGTGTGGTCAGAGAAAAAGTGGGCAAAGAATGGATGATCAGATCCTACTGTTTGCAAACTAGTGCTGCAGTGAAAAGTGATCCCCATGAAATCAATGCAAAAGAATTGACATAGTACTCCGAAACTTTATAGTAGGCATTTGATGTCAACAATCTTGTTATCTCTCTCCTAAAATGCATTTTGTTATTTATTTTCCTAATGTTTAATGGCAAATGATTAAATAATCTTTTACTATCATATATAATAGATTTTTTTGTTAGAGAGGAGGTGGGAATAGGTAAGTAGACTGTATGAGAAGCACGACTATTGTAAGCACGAGCTGAACAGATTTCCAATATGTGTTTATAAACAACTTGTATTTATTATTCATCATGATTTACCATGAATACTATAAATATATTAATTAATAAATTAATTTTTATCTCTGAAATATTTAAGGATATATAAACTATTGGTCAGCAACAACAATTTTTCAGAAGAATTATTTCAAGATGCATCAAGTCAGGAAAATAGTTATTATTTCTCAAAAATGATGTGACATTTCCTGTATACAATAAAAATACTTATGATATTTCTGTGTATTATTTAATTTATAAATATTTGCAACCATTTTTCTTCATAGCATAATCATTAGTGGAAAAACAAATCTTCTCTCAAAATAGGACTACCCAAATACCAAATACCACAAATAATTGTGAATATATCATCAACAATTGGTACCAAATGCAAAGGAAAAGTACCTATTCCTGAAAATTCTGAAAACCTTTATTCTCGCATTCAACAAATGGTAACTCCTGTTGTTGAAGCTCCAGTAGTGCTTTAGCTCCATCAAAGTCACTAAATGAGTTCGATATCATGTCATCCTTGGAGGTGGAAGGGAGTTGATTAACCTAAAATTTGAAATGACCAATAGTTAGTAAGTATAGTTATTTAGTTTTGACTTCAATAGAAATAACCAGCAAAAGAGAACTTGCCTGTCTTCTTTCAGTAAGTTTTTCATATCTTCTCTTTTTCTCTTCTATCTTCAGACTTTTTGATTTTGTTATAACACTGGACACAGGTAAGTTTTTACTTGGTACAGCAGTCTTTTTCAGGTACCGTTTCTGATAGCCCCCTGAAAAATTGTTAGATAATTATTTAAACCACATTTAATATAAAAAGCAAAATACTTACAATTACTAGGAGTTATGAAATCGGCCTCGACAAAATGTTTAGAACACTCATATTTTTGGTAACTTTCTTTCCTATTTTCAATTTGATCTCCCACAGTTTCTTTCTACCAACCATAGTCATCATTCCGGATTCTCCAATACTCTCGATTCTCTGACCCTCATTTGGAAAATGATGAAAGGTCAAATCGGGGTTTTTTTATACACAGAGTACACAACAATTTGCTCTGCTGGTCATTTTCACTTTTTCAAACTATTTATCACTATCAAACAACTATAATCCTCACACAAATGCACACTTGGATGTAAATAAATACAAAGCAATCACACTTGCTGGTCACGTGACATTGATGCGAGTTTATTCCGCCAGATAGCGTATCGCTTAGCATTAAAAGTGAATACTTTCCAAAAAATGAAGACATACGTCAACCATTCGCTACTCAGTGAGCGCTCAATCAACAGTTGAATTAGGTATATGTTATGTTTTCTGAACGCTAACATTATTGACGTGAAATCAAGTGCTCCAGCACAACTTTCAGCCAATCATATATGACTTTTACAAATATCGATATAATTATATCTAATTTGATTTAATTTGAAGAGTCGAGGCTCCGTTTAAGGATATTTATAAATAATACGAACCTTTACATGACAAAATCGTCCGGAAATTTTCTTTCCCCAGTGGTAGAAAAATGTGAAATTTTTTGGGTTGGCAACTTGGACCGAAGTCCCCTATTGTCAAGGTTGTAAAGGCAAATGTCACCAAAATAAGGTTAACCAGTGGTCACAGTCTTAACAAGAGCTCAAAGTGCCTGTTACTTTATCCTTTGGTCAAAGAACTTCAACCTATGATTATAACGAAGCAAGCGGTCATAGAACAGCAAACCTCTTGTCAGTTCTTGTTAACCATAACTAGAACAAGGCAATAAGCCATTATCAGATAATGGTATGGATGGAATAGAGATTTTTCTGTCTGTTCCTTTAGTTATATTATTTGGTTTGTTTAATTCCTATCAAAAACCAACTGAATAACATATTTTACGTAATTAGTGGGATATAGACATTATTAACGCACGCATGTGAAGTTTGCACGACGAGGCCGTAGGCCGAGTCGTGTAATCACATAAGTGCGTTAATAATTCCTATCACACGTGTTACGTACAAAATTTTATCTACAACAACTGTTTATTAGTATTATTAACAGTACCTATATTATAAAATGGAAAAAAAAATTCATTCCAACGAATTTTTAATAATATTGACTGACTAATACTTTGTAACCATAGCAAAAAAGACAAACAAGGCTGTGTAAATAAAATAAATTAGTTATGTCAACAAATTTTCAAAGTTGAATGAACAAAAATCTATAAAATTGAGTCCAAGCGAAGACAATCTCCTTTCAGAAATTCAAAATGCAGCTTCCGTTGTTATTTCAAATATTTAATTCTGGTATTAACATGCTTCTAGTTTCTTATTATTGCACTAGTGCGGTAATATACGTCATTATGACACTGAAAATAGTGTCAAATCGTACCCCTTACATGACAGTTGTAGATAAATAACTATTATAGTATTTAATTAGTAAATAAATAAATTGTCTACAGATACTGCAGGTACTGCTCTAACTTACAGAAGGGAAAAAACCATAATTTCTTGAAGAGATGTACAAGCATTTTTCCAAGGTGAGTAGTTTTGGGAAACAAAATTCCTCACCATCATAATATGTGTGTTTAAGCTACCGATTGAAAATATCCAAATGTAACTACTCAATACAGGGTGTCCCAGGAGTTCGTACCAAAAAATTGGGAGGTGATAGAGAGACTAAAAATAATGATGGTACATCATATAAAATTTTTTCTTCACGCCTTCCGTTAAGAGGAACATAATACCCAGTCTAAATTTCAAAAAATCGTATCTTTTAAACGGTTAAAGATTAAGGCTTCATATTCAGGCATATTAAAATACAGGTATTTTTCTAGGGCTGGCTGCATATACAGCAATTGATCTTATACCGTTTTCAAGATACGACCTTGAAAATCTTTCAAAATCCATGCAGACAGCCCTCACTAGTGAAAAAGTGAACACATTACTCGAATTTCAGCTTTTAATTTTCAATAGTCCAGTTGTAGGAATTTTTTGGAAATGTGATATTACCTCGGATATATGGCTCCCTCTGCACTACTAGAAATCAGTGTACAGTCTGAGCGAGAATCGCAGCCGCTCCGGCAAAGCAGGCACGTTGCGGATGAGCAAACATTATTATTGTGAAACAAATAAATATTAGGACCCTGTTGTCTTTGTCATATTATTAGTTTGGTTTTGGACTGTAGTTGAAAAGATCAAATATAGTTTGTGAGAATCTTTTTTTTGATATGTATAAAACTTGATAATTTCAAAACTTGAGCAAAAAATATAATCAGCGTTCTATAGTACGAAAGAAACAGACCTCCCTTAAAACTTTTACTGTTCACTTATTGGGTAAAATTTCTGAGAAAATAAAACCAAATATGCGCCTAAATACAATTTATTATTAGTGGTACTGGGTATTCCCTCAATAAATACGGCTCATGCGTGATAACTTGTGAAATATTAGATATTCTCAAAATTTTCGTTTGAAATATTTTAGTCAGACTTAGTTTAGTTCTCAGGCAGAGAGGAAATAAAATTTTGGCTATAAAAAAATGGGCAACAAACGCAACAGATAAAAAAAAACCAGCTTTGTTTTATCGAGAGGCAGAAAACAACGGTAAGTTGAATATTTTTTGGTTAGACTTTAAAAGATTTTTCAGCTAAGAAATAATTTTTGTAGCGTCTAGGTAATTAAAATATGTATGTAGGTACTATGGTCGTACCTTATACAGAAATGGATTATTGAAAATATTTTAATAAATTCTTGCTCAACGATTTACTCTTCTCATTTTTGTAAATTAGGTAATATTGTTGACCATAAATTAGTTTTACTTGCATTTGAAATATCTATTGCTGTCAAAGTTTATGGTCATAAAATTAAAATACCTACCTTTTTTAATAATAATTTAATTGTTTATTACTGGAACATATATTCAAGAAGCCTAAAATATTTTAGGGCTGCAGAATCTCGTTGGCGATTGCGTCAAGAACCGCAGGTTAATGATGACGAAGTAGTCGACGACGTTTCGGTTGAGACACATAATTTAAATGAAGATAATTTACCAAATTTAGAAAGATAGAAGGAAATTCCAAACAAACAATTTACCTTAGAAGGAAAAAGGATTATTGTCATTGCATACTTTTTTGAACAGCTTCAAAATATTCAGCATATGCCAAGTTTTGCCTGTTCCTTATTCAATTGTCAAATAATCAATGAAGTGAGAAATGGTCTTCCTTCAAAATTTATTGTAAAATGCAATATGTGCAATTGCGATAAATTCCCAGCAAGCAGATGAAGTTGATGTCAACTTGGCAGCAGTGCTTGGTAAACCCAACATTTTATTTATTTTTATAATCTTGTGGCAACCGTAGCATGTCACACGGCTACTCTTTTGCCGAGGGTACATTAAAAAATTTAATAATAATTTGTTCATTGCAGGAGCTACCTCAATTGGTAAAATATAGCCTCACACAAAGTAAACTAGAAACAATTATTGAAAATGTATTATTATCACAATTACAATTAGCGGGCGAGGAAGAGACTAAAATTGCCAGGGAACAAGGAAATGTTGATTTATTACTGTAATAGCAGATGGTGCTTGGTCCAAAAGATCCTATATAAGACCAATTATAACGCGTTATCAGGTGTAGCAGTGATTATCGGAGAAATGACGAAAAAGGTCTTATATATTGGTATAATAAAATAAATTTTGCATGTTTTGTACTAAATACAAGGACAACATTCCCGATCATGCTTGCGCAAAGAATTGAACCGGTACATCCACTTCTATGGAAAGTGCAATTATCGTAGAAGGTTTCAAGAAAAGTGTAGAAATGCATGGGGTGAAATATTTTAAGTTGGTTGGAGATGGTGATGGTGTTTCGAAGAAACTTCTATTGGAAAAGCCCTATGGTATGAAACTTGTAGAGAAAGTGGAATGTGTCAACCATCTTTTGCGAAACTTTTGTAATAAACTGAGAGTTATATGCAAATCTACTAGGAGCGCATCTTCTTTAAGAATAGTTCCCGTTAAGTTCAGGAAAAAACTGGAAAGCAGTGTCCTTAGGTTTAGAACATCAATAAGGAAATCAGCTGAGCACTGGACGAAAAGTGATATCACAGTAGCGGAAAAAATAATGAGATTCCAAAAAGACGTAAAAAATATTCTCAACCATATATTTGGAATGCATGACTACTGTGAATTATATTTTTGCAAAAATGTAAATGAAGAAAATTTGGTTCCACTTATCATTAGTTATGGATTAAAAACTGACGTAGACAACTGTTTAAAGAGAAAGAAGTTGGTAGGCTTAAACACTCTTCAATGAAAAAGATAAAGGGATATAGGGCCAAGACAATAACAAGAACTGCTAATCCAGATGAGGATTATGGAGATACCGAAGAACCCATTACAGAAGAAGAAAGAAGATCCCGTCGAGAAAAATACTTTAACTCTCTCCAAAACAACTTCAGACGAGATTAAGCAAATTGAAAGGCTTACAGTTAGTAGGACAAAACAATAATCCTTTATGGCAGCAAGAACGTGTATATAGAGTAACGGCATCATCTTTTGGGAGAATATGTAGAATGAAGCAATTAACAAACCCTTTAAATACGGTGAAAAATATGCTGTATGGAACATTCAAGGGAAATTCGGCAACAGGATATGGACAACAACACGAAACAATAGCCATAAGCCAATTTGGAGAATTGACCGGGCTTAACATTACGAAATGCGGTATATTTATTGGGAAAAATGATGAATGCTTTCTTGGAGCGAGTCCCGAAGGATTGATCGATTTTGATAATTCAATTGTAGAAGTGAAATGCCCCGAAAATCTGAAAACAATGACTGTCAGAGAGGGCATCAAAAGTAAAAAAATTAACTACTTAAAGTTTACTGAAACAGGAGAGATCACCTTGAAACAAAACCATCAGTATTTTTACCAAATTCAGGGGCAGTTACACTTAACCCAAAGAAACTCGTGTTATTTCTTGGTTTGGTCTCCACAAGGTGAGCCACATAATAATATTGAAAAAATTGATCGAGATGATCAGTTTTGGGATGGCCATATGAAACCATTATTGTTCTCTTTTTTACAATTCTTTTTTACCAGAAGTTCTTAAAAATCCATTCTAATTATCATCACGGTGTGTCCTTCGTTAACTCAGGTTTCGTCTAAATAAAAAATGTTTCTCGCATCTCTTCGGTAATAGATACGATTACTTATGGCGTGCCGTTTTGGTATTTAATAACATCGTTTTAAAAACAAAAACAAAAATATCTCTTCTTTCAAAAATGTTTATTCCCTAATTATTCTGTTAATGAATTGAAATTATGTTTTTCATAATAATAATACAGGAATTTCCATTATGAAAAACATAATATAAATTACCGATTTAAGATTATAAAATACATAATAAAAATTCATGAATTAAAATTATGAAAAACATAATGGAAATTCAATTTCCATTATGTATTGAGGTTTCCTATACTAATCTAATGCAAGTACCTGAAATCGGATAGTAAATGCATTACTGCAGAATAGGCAACCTCAATACATAATGTAAATTGAATTTCTACTATGTTTTTAATAATTTTAATTCCTGAATTTTGATTATTTTTTTCATAGTTTTAAATCGGCAATTTCTATTATGTTTTTCAAAATGGAAATACGTGTATTATTATTATTAGAATCATAATTGAAATTCAAGTATTAAAATCATGAAAAGCATAATGGAAATTCAAGAATTAAAATTATGAAGAACATTATGCAAATTCAAGAATAAAAATTATTGAATAAATAATAAAAAACGGATTTGTATTATGTTTTTCATAATTTTTTTTCTTCAATTTCTATTATGTTTTCAATGATTTTAATTGTTGAATTTCCATTATGTTTTTCATAATAATAATACACGAATTTCCATTATGAAAAACATAATAGAAATTACCGATTCAAACTTATGGAAAACATAATAGAAATTCTATTTCCATTATCTATTGAGGTTGCCTATCCTGCAGTAATGCGTTTACCATCCGATTTCGGGTACTTTCATTAGAGTAGTATAGGCAACCTCAATACATAATGGAAATTGAATTCCTATTATGTTCTTCATAATAGAAATTCCTGTATTATAATTATGAAAAACATAATTTCGATTCTTCAACAGAATAATTACGGAATAAAAATGTTTGAAAGAAGAGATATATATTTTTTCCTCTTTTAAAACGATTTTATTAAATACCAAAACGGCACGCCATATCTATAGTTTGGCAAGTTTATCTAAAGCTATACGGGATCGGTAAGAGGCGAGGAAAAACATGGCGCCTATCTGTCAAACGTACAAATGGCGTACGGTACCTATTTACCAAGTAAAACTGAAAATACAAAGGTATAACGCCACTGGATAAATCAATATCAGTCAACTGACGAAGTGAGAGGGAAGATCTCACGCACGCGCTTGCCAATAAGAAGTCAGCTGGTCGATACAAATCACCAATTATGTAATTCGAGGGTGTGGTCATTATGGTTTTCGTACAACGCTGCCAGAGCTTCAAAAAGCCCATAACATATTTGGAAAAGTGTTCATCTTTCAATATTCATGAATTGAAAAAATAATGTTAATAGAATAAATCCAAGGAAACAAGTACATTATAAAATTAACGTTTAATCATATTTTTAATATTGTTGATAATAAAAAGACCCTTTTCTAATTATTATCACTACATAGTAAGCACTTCAGTTTTTTCATAGTTAAATGTGGCAATGTCCAATGTTTTCGACTGCATTCCTTTCACGGTTTCAGATAAACTTGCCAAAGTATACTTATACAGGAGATTACATACAAGGCAAAAATGGCTATAATGGTGTGCAGAAATCTGGCAGGAGCAAACTGGAGCTGTAACCCAAAAATCCTAAGCTGGATGTACACTGCCATAGTGAGACCAATCATCACTTATGGAGCCATTGCCTGGTGTAAGAACTAGCCTATTGACGACGAGAGAAAACCTCTCCAAAATTCAAAGACTAGCCTGTATATGCATTACAGGAGCAATGAGAACATGCCCAACGGCAGCCATGGAAGTGATTCTCAACTTCACCCCTTTACATATGGTGGTGGAAAGTGTTGCAGAAAGAACAAGATACAGACTAAGTAGAGAGGGAATCATTAAAAAAAACACCTCCTCACTTCTTAGAAATCAGACAACCTGGGACATGCCACAAGACGGTATGATGAAAAAATATAACTTTTCAAAGAAATTCGTTACGGAAATGAGCAACAAGAAGGAATGGGATCCAAATACCATTACCAGACTTGGAAAGAATGCCATTCAATGGTACACAGACGGCTCAAAAGCAATAGAAGGAACTGGAATAGGAGTGTTCGGGCCAGGAACCAAACACTCTGAAAGCTTGGGAAAAACCCCAAGTATCTTTCAAGCGGAAATCCACGCCATAAGAAAGTGCGCCCAGTTCAATATTGATAAAGGATACAGAAGACAAAGGATTATCATAATGTCGGATAGTCAAGCAGCCATTAAGGCACTGAGCTCTTGTGTAATCAGTTCCAAAATGGTGTGGGAATGCCTAGACAAACTCAATGAACTAGGTGAGAACAACATAGTCACCTTACTATGGATTCCAGGACACACTGGAATAGAAGGGAATGAAATAGCAGATGAACTAGCAAAGAGGGGGACTGAAATACCTTT
>CAJUYH010005868.1:0-21796 GCA_910591685.1 Galerucella tenella
TAGGAACCAAAGGCGCGCCGCCTTATCATCCAAACGGATCTTTCTCGACTACGTCACATTTTACAGTAAGAAGCGTACGGTGCGCGCGCTGTTCGACCTCGCCACCTTATCATCCTTCGGATCTTTCTCGACTACGTCACATTTTACAGCAATAAAGCGTACGGTGCGCGCGCTATTCACATTGCAGCAATACCTTTCTCCGCTAATGATATGCATGAGAGCTCATGGCAGCATGTGTTGAATGCCTTACTATAGACGCGAAGGTTGTGGGATCGAATCTCACTGAAGTTTTTTTCAGATTTTCAAATATACAACAGGACTAAAAATGGCGGCCTTAAATTAAAACGCGCGCGCCGCCACTCTCAGCGCCACCAAGCGGAGATTTTTGAAGTAGTGAAGTAGAATCCCTGTTGTTCTATCTACTCATCTAATCAAAGAATTGAAGCCTGGTGGTCCATATTACGAAGAAGTAGTTCGCAATATTGGATTAACTTGTTTGAAAATCTTAGAGAACATGGTCTTTTCAATGGAACCACTTTGGACAAGGCTCTTATTCAATTCTGCTTTTTGGATGTCATACAGGTAAATTTCATAATATTTCTTTAACTTGAGCAATTTATATATGGAGAACCGCTTCATTGGATCTACCCCCAAGTCAAATACAACATTTTTGAGGCAAAATTAGTGGTATTTCGAATGTAGATCTCGCAAATTGGAAAATATCACATCCCTCAAATAAGTTTTCCTTCACCTCCGAAAAGTAGTGTGAAAATATATAAATAATATAGTACTTGTTGAAGTATTTTATTAAGTTTGAGCCTTAAAATATAAGAGTTTTCCACCAGAATGGAAGAAAACCAGTATTTCAGGTCTTGCCCTCGGCTTGACCCTGTATGAGATTACCCTACCGTATTTCTGGCGCGCCAGGTCTCAATTCTCCTCTCTTTCCCCCCCACTCCACGTGTCAGGTGGCAGCGCTGCGGCTCCGTGTCATCCCGTTGATACACGAACGCTCGCTACCGTTCCTCAGTAGATCGAATAGGCAGTCGTCAAGACTTAATTGGTCAAGCCGAGGGCAAGACCTGAAATACTAGTTTTCTTCCATTCTGGTGGAAAACTCTTATATTTCAGGGTCTTGCCCTCGGCTTGACCCTGTATGAGATTTCTTTGGTTTCTGACGACGTGGAGAAGGGTACTGTGAAAAAATAAATAAGATACAAGCAAAATAAAATTATTTAATTCCAATGATAGCAGGTACAAAATTGTATGGGTAACCTAGATGTCTAAAATATGCTTTCTTGTATGCATTTCCTATAGGTACGGAATTTAAAAAAAATATATAAATAAAATGAAACTAAGCTGAGTAGGTACCTGTCATTTTAAACAAAGTTTCATCTAGTTTTTTAATATTAAGTTAACAGTGGTTGTTTTGAACTATTATTAGGAACTAATGTCAACAAATCAGTTTCATAATACTGACTAATAAATGATGAACAAAATCTTAATTCTAGTGAGCTAACATACAGGAACGAAAAATAAATAAACATTTAATAGTTGTTAAATTGGTTCAAAAGTCTTCTCGGTTAGTGTAACAGCCGTAGAGTCAGGGTGAGATCTTTCAATCTCCTTATAGTAATATTTAAAAAAGTTCGTTTCTCCCTTCCAGTTGCCCTCTTTGAGAATAGTGTCTAGGGGTATCTCGTTAAGAAAACGAGATGAAGCTACAGCCAATCTGATGCTTCCTGGGGAATAATTAATTCCCGCCTCTTTAAAAGCTGACTTGATCCAGCCCGCGATTACTGATCTTGAAGCCTTATCGACCCTACCTCTCACTGTTATAAATAATTCAGATAAGTTCGGCCGTGCTTTTCTTCTTTTATCGGTGAGTTTTATAAGACATTTTATCCAAGATATGGGATCTATAGACTTCTCATCGCTTTTGGTAAGTTTCCACCCAGATTGTCTATGAGAGATTTTATCCGTTTTAGAACCAAACTTGGGCCATAGCACAATGGAATCGCTATGAAACTCTAAGTTTTCTTTGTCAATATGTAAAAGTGTTAAGTCATGGATACGTCTGCCTGAGGCAAGGAGTAGAATGAGGGCTACCCGTCTAGCAACCTGGAAAAGGTTTTGTTCATCTTGATTTTCCTTTCTCATCCAGTTAACTAGAATATTTACATCCCATATAACTTTTTTCTGAATCGGTGGTTTGCTATTTTCAATTGCTTTGATCATACGTTTGACCAGGGGATGGTTAGATAGGCTCTCGGGGTTCTGAGGATTAGATAACGTAGCTATTGCGGATTTGTGCACCTTTATAGTAGCTGGTGATAACTTTTTGATTCGGTGTAGGTAAGCCAAGTATTGAGCAACCTCCTCAGCCTTTGGGTTATTGTGATGAATATTTTTTAATTTTGAGAAGGTTAGCCAGGCTTTCCATGGAGCTTTATAGGTCTTAAGAGAAAACTTTCGCCAAGAAGTTTCCAGAAGATTCTTGTCCTCATCTTGCCAGTTATCTAGGCACTCTGCCCACCCCGTATTTTCCAAACCTCCAAACCAAGTTTGTTTATTTGACGAAGGGGAGTTCCCGTAGAGGCGTCTATCAGATGTCTGTCTAGATTGGTGATTCGAATTGGGGGGGCCATTGATCGGCTTCTCAGATTCGCTTTCCAAAAGACTTTGTCCCACTTTGGAACCACTAGTAAGTATATTCCTTTTGCAGAGTTTAGGTGCCGTATAACACGCGGTATCATACAAGGCGGGGGGAATATCCACGCCAAGCTGTAGTCCCATGTCCTGCTGAACGCGTCTATGTAGTGTGCATTCAGGTCGTTGACATCCCTCGATACATATATTGTGACTACCTTTGAGGCGTTCGTCGCGAACAGGTCTATGCTTGGGGTTCCCCACCTCTGAAAAATCTGCCGGGTTATTTCCTGTGATAGGTGCCAATCCGCCATTTGTCTCTTCCTGGAGAGACTGTCGGCTAGGTCGTTGCATTTCCCTGGAATATATTGTGCTAATACCGATATCTGTAAGCTGTTCGTTAGAGTAAGCAGTTCTTTGGTCATGTTCAGCAGGATTTTCGATTTTGTGCCTCCCTGGTTTTTTATGTATGCCACAACCGTCCGATTGTCCGATTGAATTAGGATTGTCTGGCCTTTTAGCTGATATGCATGTCTCCGTACTGTTTCCAGTACTGCATAAAACTCTTTTTGGATTATATGCCACTTCTTTTGGTTTGGTTGCCATAATTCGCTTATTGATATATTGTCTAAGTGGGCTCCCCACCCAGTGTCTGATGCGTCTGTCGTGATAAATGTTTGGGGATCCTTGGGAAACAAAGGTCCTTTTGAGCTGAGGTGTCTTAGCCACCATCGAAGTTCTTGTATTACTTGAGGCGGAACTGGATAGTTTCTTTTGGGCAACGATTGTGGAAGAACTAGACTGGCTTTTTGTATCAGCCTTGAATGGAGGCGCCCCAGCGGGACTACAAACGACGCAAAGTTTAGTTTTCCCAGAATAGCTCTGGATATTTTCCAGTTCCATCTCTTTCTCTTTAAAACGAATTTGAGATCTTTTGCGATTGATATAACTTTCGATTTTGGCAGGTATATCGTGTTTCTTTCGGTGTTCCAGGTAATTCCTAAATAAACTACGGTTTTCCTTGGGGTCGCCAGAGATTTTTCGGTATTTATGTTCCATCCTAAGAACTCTAGGAGGGTTAGTGCTTGAGTGTATTGAGAGTTTAAAGTATTTATGTCCTGATTTGCCAGCAGGAAATCGTCCAGATAGACAATTACTCTCATGCCTCGATCTCTTAATAGACTGGCTATCCAGTTCGATACCTTGGCGAAAGCTAAGGGGGCGCTTGATAGGCCGAATGGCAAGCATGTCATTTGAAGTATTTGGTTTTCGTAGATCATCGAGAGAAATCTTCTGTGCGATGGTTTTATTGGTATGTGGCAGTAAGCTTGCTTTATGTCTAATTTGATGAGAAAGTCTTGGTTTTGAAGAAAGTTTGGAACTTTGAAATGGTGCATAAGGTGAAATTTCTTGGGACTCAGGTACGTGTTCAACCGTTTTAAATTGAATATTGGTCTTCGAGTTCCATCTGGCTTTAGTCTGGGGAACATTTTTGAAATAAATCCTGCATCCGCATTTGAAGGTTCCAAGATGAGTTGGGATAACATCTGTTGGATTTCTGTGTCCATACCCAGCGTTTGAAAGTGCTGTGGGTTTTGTTTGGTAAATGGAACTAGAGGGGGCTTTGTTATAAATGGAATTGAATAGCACTGAATAATTTTGAATATTCCCTTCGGTGCTCCCATAACCTTCCATCTTTCTCCAAATCCCTTCAGGCATCCCCCTTCGAAATAGTCATTGTTTTTTATTGGAGAATGTTGATTTTGCCTTTGAGTTACTGGTAGAGTAACTATTACGTTTTGTAGTTGTTGATTTCTTGTTGTTATGGGTGCCTGATCCACTTGTATCTGATTTGAAGGTTGGATGTCGAGGAAAGTTGGTATCCGACTTAAAAAACTTGAATTGAAGGTGTTTGTGGTTTGGTTTAATCGTTCTCTTGAAAGGTGTACGAAAGGCCTTAGAGTGTTGTCTGTAGAATTCAGAGAACTCCTTTTCTTCAAAAAGGTGAGTGGTAGATGGAGGAATATTTTTAAGGAGGGAGGTGACATATCCATTATTTGGCTTCACCATTTTGCGCCTTTGTTCTATTATATCGGCTCGACGTCCGCACGTTAGTTGTAATAAGTCATCTGATAACGATTTGAAGTTTGCGTTTTCGTTCCAGAGTAGTGATTGTACATTTCCTTTACAGTCCGGGTTTAGCTCTACAAGCTTCTTTAAGCCTTCTGAAAAAGCTTCCCGTTGTAGGAGGAGGCCATGTGATATGCAAGCTGTAAAGCACTCTGACTTAGCAAGTTCATCCATAGGATAACTTTTAATATTCAATTGTGGGTTGATTTTTAAGTCACTAAATACTGGAAAAACTCTGAACTTCTTTTGAATTTCCAGATATCTGATTCTATTGAACGATTTCGTGCCGAGCTTTTGACACTCAATTCCGAATTTCTCCATTTTCTTACTGGGAGCGGGGATTATGGGCTCTTGTTCTATAATTTTTGGGTCAAAATCGAAATCTTTAGGTTCATGGATGCTTGTGGTTTCCAGGGATGGCGGTATCCAGGTTTCCGATTCGTCTATTGAACCTGTGTCCGACCAGTTTTCCTTGTCTTCGTCCATTTCTTCGTCCTCAGAGCAGGCCTCTTGCATTATCTGATGTTTATCTCCTTGAATCGAATTAATAAAATTTGTCATCATATTACGCATTTCGTCTTGTTGGCGTTCAAGTCTATCCATCCTAGTTTCCTTCTTGGGTGGGGGAAGATTTTCTTCCTCTGAGGAGTCTTTGTCACTGTTATTTTGGGACAACTGGAAGGCCGCTGTCTCCCTGGAGACTAATAAAGGTTTAATAGGTTCTAAGGCTGCTACTACCAACTCATGTTGAATCTTAGATCCTCTAATTCTGCACGATAGTGACTGTGGCGATATTATTAATCCTACGCAAAAAGGGAATTTTAACATCCTGACTTTATATTCCCTGAAGACTTTTTCGGGTAGACTAGTAGCGTTTTGATTGAAAGCCCGTGCAATTCCAACTGAAAATTTTTTAAATAAAATAATAATAACCATGGATTTGAGCTTGGTAGGTAACTTACTAGTGGGAAGACCATATCTTAACTTGTTTAGGAGGCTGGAGGAAGTGTTAGTTAGTTCCTCCAGGTCGTAGTTGGTTATTTTCCAGTTACGCCACCCATCAGGGAGTGAGTCTTCCGCCAGTTTTACCAAAAGGTCAAGGATGGCTTGTTCCTCAGGAGCCTCTGCTGGGATTTTAGACAATTCTCGCAGCGTTTTTGTGTTGAGTATGTTATGTTGCTCTTCCAGAGCCATCGTTTAGTTTTTTATCTAAAGATAAAAAGAAGAAATTTTGTTAGTGAATGCTCGAAATGTCATGCAGGTCGTGGGCTACTATCACGTGGTTCACTAATCTGAGCCGTGCCGCTCACTCGGTATGATATGCGGCTCGCCTATATATCGTGAGGCTCGCTAATATGAGCCGAGCGGCTCACTAATATGAGCTGTGCGGCTCGCCAATATGAGCCGTGCGGCTCGCCAATATGAGCCGTGCGGCTCGCCAATATAAGCCGTGCGGCCCGCCAATATGAGCCTTGCGGCTCGTCAATATGAGCCGTGTGGCTCGCCCATATGGGCCGTGCGGCTCACCAATATGAGCCGGGTGGCTCGTCAATATGAGCCGTGTGGCTCGCCAAAATAAGCCTTGCGGCGTTTCGTTTCTCAAAATGAGCTTTGCAGCTGCATTTGGAGTTATGCTGAATGTATTGTGGTTTCGTCTAAAGTAAGGCGTAGTTAGATCATGGGCAATAATTGCCTTGTAAGTAAGGAAACCACAGCTAATTAGTCTGTAAAAGTTACAGGACTACGAAACCGTCAACGAGAGTATTCTCTGCCGAATACCATAACGGCATTTAGTAATTTATCCCTGTGAAAGAAAAAAACAAATATGGTATAGTATACATGTTGGTACTTACAAGTTTATATTAACACACACTCACGAAGTTATGCGTCTATTTTCGGAGCTTGAGACCCATGCGATCGCTTCGAAATATAGAAGGGTACTGAGGAACGGTAGCGAGCGTTCGTGTATCAACGGGATGACACGGAGCCGCAGCGCTGCCACCTGACACGTGGAGTGGGGGGGAAAGAGGGGAGAATTGAGACCTGGCGCGCCAGAAATACGGTAGGGTAATCTCATACAGGGTCAAGCCGAGGGCAAGACCCTGAAATAGACATTTTCATGATCTATTTACAACTTACTAACCCCATATCAATAGTTAATACTTACTTTGTGAAAGGGGAAGGTTCATTCTATTTTGAACTCCATGTGATGCAATTATAAGTATAATATTTTTTTTTCTTCACAGAGGGAGTTGGATGAAGTAACGTTGGCCTGGAATGTCCACAGGCTTCAACGAAGCAGAAATAGTGAGGCTGAAAGGGGACGTCCTATTTTAATGTTTGAAACTCCAGCTATATATGATGCAAATAGTTACTTAAATTCTATTCCAAACAATATTATCGATATTTTAGAACAAGAGTGTACATTTTATGTTAAACCGTGTGACGAGGAAATTGCGGAATTATGCGAAAAAATTGCAAAGGAAAACAATTATTATAAAGTAGATACAGATGATCCATATGATGCCATAAATTTGTACGCTTTCATAAGAGGTCAAATTTGTGATGAAATAATACCCATATTATGAACTAAATGTGTGTAAATGCTAGATATAAAAATAACTTGAAATTTTGAAAACAATGTACTTACCTAAAATACTTACATTGTTTGATTGCATCTGTGAACAAATAAAATAATTTTGAGTCAGTATAAAATAAAAATCTATGAAATTTAGAACTAAACTATTATACTTATTTTACTCTCAGGTACAAAGAAAACACTACTTCACAACTAAGAATAAGTAAATAAATATATTTGTTCAAGTCAAGTCAAGTCAAGTAGGTCCAAACAAAAAATAAAAATAAATAACAATAATGCTCAAAAGCAGGAATAAAAAATTAACAAAAATGCAGTCTGAAAAATACCTTGGAATACTAAACAATTTGCTTAAGCCAAATCCATGAACCAATAGTTTAAGTTCAAGACTGAACTAAATTCATACTTGAATTCCCCCTTTTTTGCGCTTCTCTTCACATATACCTCTCTGCTGCCGCCACCCCTCCGCTGTCGAACAGGAGTCCCATTCAAAATCCATCCTAATAAAATTTTTCGGGTCTCCTTTTGGAGACCTGCTAGTTTTTGGGTTGTGCTCTGTGTCTCTCCAATTTCGTTTTCTTTTCCAATATTTTCTGAAAAATTGTTCTGGTCTCTTTTTAACTTTTCAATCAAACTCAACGTACTTTTACTCAAACTTTGAGGCCTATGTCTCTTGCAGAAGTTGATTACAGCTATCCGGTCGCCAACTCTAGGAATGTAATCTTTCAGAACATCGTTTAACTCTTGCAAGTTACCCATATCAATCTGAAAAAGATCAAATGAATGAAAACGGTTGAATGAAGATTAAAATTCAGTGTTGCATGCAAATGTAAGTAGGTATGTATTGTGGGTATGTATTGCACGGAAAATTGGATGTATGGATAGATACCTACTTTTTGATTAATCATCTCTTTCAAAACATCAGTGGAAACTGCCTCTCGGTCAAGCAGAGATTTCTCTAATTCTTCTTCCATTTCTTTAAAATAGGAAGTCTTTATTAGTTATTTCATTTTTCGTGATTAACGCAAAAAACCCTGCTTAAAATACAATTTTTCTATCTATGATTCCAAAGTTAGAAGTGGAGGGAGGGTAATTGCATTTAGTTAGTCAGTTAGTTACAGTGTCAAAAGATATCTCCTTGATATAAAATTTGACGTGTTTTCAGTTTTTCCTCAGTTTCCGTGAAATCAGAATCTATTTGGTCTGTCAAGTTTTGAAATGAATAAGTCGCAATTACATCACTACCAAATCATAATGTTCCTATACTATTTAAGTCACATGCCTTGGACCGTTGTTTCTTACCTAAATAGATAAAAACAAATATAATTATTGTTTCATAAATAGAACCTCTTTTAACTACCCGCCTATGTCGTTGGACATACACTAATCTGAAATTGGTTTTAACAACGCCCCCATTGCAATCAAAACAAGCATACCTGATGTAGGTATTTGATATAAGTAGGTACTTATGAACCGTTTAGATATCTGTTCAATGGTCGAAGGCATACGGTTTTCTAGTCCAGCTTGTGAAATTTTAACTGTACCTTAAGTAACTACTAATGAAGCTAGAACTGGTTAGTACAATAATTGAAATCTGAAAAATTGGACTAGAAAATCGTACGCAAATATTATGAAAATAACATTCATTTATACGTTTGGGTTGTGCTCAGGTTGTGCTCAACAGCCCAGGCGCTTGAACTGAATCTATGTACCATTATTGAAAATACCAACATTTGCCAATTACGAGCCCTCAATTGAAGAATAGAAGATTATGAAAATTGTCTAAAAGCTACCTCTTACCTCGCTAGTGTAGAGACAGACAGACAGACAGACAGATAGGAACTGCACTGTAAGCCACTATTAAATCACTCGCAGTGTTTACTTCGTGTTACTGTTACAAAGGAAATATTTACTTTGTGTTACTATTACAAAGAGAATGTTTACTTCGCGTTAATAAAACGAAGGAAATATTTTCTTCTTGATACTATCGCGAAGTAAACATTTTCTTTGTCATACTATCGGGAAGAAAAAAATTATTTTGTGATACTACCTCTAATAAAACATTTTCTTCGAGATATTATCATGAAGATAATTGAAATTCATTTTTTTTCATCAAATGTGTCCCTTCCAAAGCTTCGTAAATTTGTCATGTGGATTAATCAATTGTTTAAGAACGTAATTAAATTTCAAGTTATTACAATAGCCAAAATCACATTTCCAAGTGACATTTACTGGTGTAGATAAGATAAGTTTTTCTGAACCCACAATTTTTTATTTTTTTGCATAATAATACCGCACGAAACGTATCAAATGATTAAATAAATCGTTTGTCGATGCGATACAAATGGTAATTATCCATAGAACTACAAATTAAAACATCAAATGACGTTTTCTGATTGTTAAAATAACAATACAAAACGTAGAAATATCCTGATACGCAGCCTGAAACTCAAACGGCGCGCGCGGTATACCTTTACCTTTTTCACCTGACTGACGGACGTTGTTCTACTGAACACATGACTGACGGATGTTTTGATGTTCAATACATAATTCTGAACCCTCAGACAAAATTTGAAGTTTTAGAAACGAATTACACTTAATAATTATTTATCATACGTCTATCCGGACTGACTGACCAGCTCTGTTCTAATGTATGACTGACTGACCAACACAACTTTTATTTCATACAATAGAGAAGTTGTATAACAATTTTCAGCTTTTAGAAATGTTTGTGTACCCATCGGCTACAACGATTTAACAAAAAACCAGCCTTTAGAAATTGAAACAGTTTTTTTGGCTCTGGCTCTCCGGCTATAACTCTTCCCACTGCGTGTTTGTTCGAAGTTACCGACTCGCCGCGGATTCGTCGCACCTCTTCGCGCCACCTCAGGCGACCGTCATCCCAAGGCGCGTTGGCGCGGCCCGAGCTGCAAAAACACGTGCCGTGAAAAGCCACCTTAACCTATGATAAACGAGTTGTACTAGGACTACAGAGCTGCGTTTGTTTGCCTTAAGGAAGTTCTTCAGATTGTTAACTTCCTTGGGAAGATTGAACTTGAAGGGGAAATTGAATTTGGATTGAAGATCAGACACTATTGTCCCAGTTCAGGCAAACCCATCGTTCATGTGGTTGATAAAAAATGTTTCGTATTTCACACAAACGTACCCGAGAAATACGTTCAGATTTCATTTCAACCAAATTTTTCAGATATTATATTCTTCTCATAATTTCATATTCACATTGTATGAAAATATTCTCAAGCGCATATGAATAGACGGAAATCTCGAAAACACTTAAATATTCAGAGGTAACATTCAAAGAGAAATTTGTGGAAAGAATAGCTGGTTTTCGCCAACTTTGAAAGCATTTCATCTCAACGTCGAATTGCCACTAGAAATATTGTTCGTGCTTATACTTGTTCGTAAATTTTACTCAGCATTAGGTACATTTAATTATTATATTTAACGTCTTAAGAATTTTCACTTAGAGTAAAAAGTTTTTGCCCAATTGAATTTTTAGATTTAATGTGACATGAACGGCGTCAATAATTTTTGTAATAAAACAATTCTCAAAAGCTGGGTATATAACTGAATCACGACCTAAGAAGAAGTTAGGTTGAGGCATCTAAAAATAAATGTAAAATTTTGATTATCATTGCACCAACTTTGTTTATTGGAATATATATAGACGTCCCTTTGAGCTCACCCAATTAGATCCCTAGGCACAGACCAACTTCTCGAGCTATTCTCGAATAGTTTACCAACTTTTTCGAGCTTGGTGTATATGTCGTAGGCATAATGTAAATTTAGGCTTTTTATAAATTGCCTAGGCATTTTAGAAAAAAAAAACGGCAAAACGCGAGCATAAAATGCATTTTTCGTTATGCCGACACCAATTCAGACAAATTGATAAAATGCCGTCAAAACAAGAACTGAATAATGTATATCTTGTTATGACTGATTATTCTTAGGCATTTTATAATTGGCCAAAAACGGAGCCGTCAAAACGTGAATATATATAAAATAAGTCGACTTTTTTAGATTGAATAGTACATTAGGTCTACAGGTCTATCAGCCGGCGGCCGGTCAAATAATGTCGAAAATACTACTAAAAATAAATAATAGAGTTACAGTAAATCTTTTTATTAAAAAAACATAAATAAACAGTTAACACTTCATGATATGAAATTATACCTGTTAACTTTAGTATCTACCTATCACAAAAAATATGAAACTGCAAATAAAAACAAATCCTTTGAAAATAAAATATTCTCATAATTCAACATCTAAGTAGGTAAAAACGTACCTACGCTATTGCTAAGGTTTGTTCCAGCCCACAAGTTTTGTACGATCACGAAACGGTTTCAGAACTGCTAGGATCGATAATATGCGCAGGCGTTAACTCCACTCGGTTACATGTCTATAAAAATCAATGCCAGGTTGGAACGGTTTTGTGATTGCATTTCGTACGATCAGATCAGTAGGAATAATTAGAATATAATAATATATGGACCTATTTTGTAAAATGATATTTTTAAAGGATGTATCAGCCCAATTCACAACAATATTAACTAATTGAGTTGGTATCTACTTCAAATTAAGTTATCACCTAATTAATTTTCATTCTTAACTCTTTTGTTGGGAATTAATTCCAAATCATCTTTACTGCTTGTACTATCAAATTCTGAAAAATCGCTTATTCCATCGTCACTCATTTTTACATAGAACTTTATTTACTAAAGCAAGATTTATATACCGTAACGTCCAAATGCCACACAAAACATTGAAAAATTTAAAAATCGAAAAATGGGTCAAAACGCTTAAGGGAATGCAAGAAACATAACCAAGCTAAATGACAGATAAAACAGCTGTTTAATTCAATTCAGTATCAATGCGCAAGCCAGTCCAAAAACAGTATTCAATTTGAGCCGTGTATCGAAATTACCGTTCTGAAACCGTTACATGAATGATCCAAAGGCAGGTTGGAACGCAAATAGGATCGTCCGATAAACCATCACGTCTCGGTTGGAACGATTTTTAATCACTGCGCATGAGCGTGATCGTCATGTTACGGTTTTTCGACGGGTTGGAACAAACCTAATATAAAACTATAACAAAAAATTGAAAACAAATTCTTTATTCATTACTGCATGTCAAACTTCCATGACATTTAGAAAAGCATAAATTGTTATTTTTAAAGCAAGCACATTTTTTTGTATTGCATTGTTTACTACGAACCTTACAGCTACATTTTTGAAAGCCTTGACCTCCGAATCGTGACTGATATGCAACTGCCTCTCTGAGAGTAATTAGTCGATCAGGAATTTCATCTTCAAAACCTACTGAGGATTCTTGAATATCATTTCTAGAAAATAAAGTTTTAAGAATTCCTTTAGAAGTACCTACTTTGTAGAGGCTATTTTTCAGGTCAATCACTTTTGCAATTAAATTCTTGGAATCGAGAGGTCCTCGATCTACCTTAGGAACTGTTAAATAAACATATGATCCGATTGCAATCGACTTAAATTTGTTGTTGGATGTCTCAGTCATCTTTTCAGCTGCTCTTTTTTGACCAGAGTAAGATTGTTGTCTCTCAATTTCAATTTTATTTTAAGTTGCAAAAAGTGAACAAATCCTTGTATGTATGTAAAATTGTACAATTTGAATGCATTGTGGCATTACATATATCTCACAAGTGAATTTATATTTTTCTGTAATTTTTTCATTACAAGCACAACAATGTACAATACTATCACTTAAAGTCTCTGTCGCATTTTCTTCCATATTGTAGAGTTGAATGCTACCCTCTGAGTCCGAATCAAGATTATCTTCTGGTATTTCCCGGTTAGTGTTGTTGGTTCGTGAAGGATTCATTATATCTTCAAGCTCCTCTTCTGTTCGAAGTTCTTTAATTACAGAAGCTGGCATATTAGTCGATTTCAATCCAAGTTTCGGATCAGCTCCAAACAATGCACGGTACGGAGTTCTTCCAATAATGCGATGTTTTGATGAATTTTTCTGCCACTGTACAAAATAGCACCCCATGAACCAATTTGTGAAGGAGTGATCGGACATCCAGGAACGAAGCATGTTCTCAACATCTTGATTACTTCTTTCCACGCTACCCTGGCTTTGAGGGTGACGTCGCCTGCCATGAACAATTTTGCAACCAGGCCAGTAGCCAACAATTTCTTCTATTACCGAAGCAGTAAATTCCCGGCCATTGTCACTTTGCAATATGTGCGGTGCTCCGAACTCTAAAAATATTTTCAGTAGTTCTATAGCTACCTCTGCAGCACGTTTGGTATGTAAAGGGCGAAGATGCAAAAACTTGGAGGCATGGTCTTGATAGTTAAGAAGCCATTTATAGTCTCCGTCAGGAGCAGATTGAAAATCTATCAAATCTACTTGGCCGCGAACATTAAAATCTTTAGAAAGGATTGGTCGCACAACCAATCCCTTATGAGGTTGAGATTTCTTGAGTTGACATTCCTTGCATAGTGAAATGAAAGTTTCCACTGCTCTTCTAGGAATGTTATATTTATTTTTTAATGCAAATAGAATTTTATCCCTTCCACCATGACCTGTGTATCGGTGAGATTTTAACAATACATCAAAATACTGTTCTATGGGAGTTATTTAAACAATAGGTTGATCAAGAGAACTTCGTTTTACGACTAAATGTTCATCAGTGCCGATAGACAAAATATCGTATTTCCTCATTAGATGATACTGCTTATTATTTTTTTTGTTACCTGTTGAGTCAGCTAATTTACCATTCTTAATGTCTGTAATAACTTCTTTCACCCTGTCAGCCGTCCAAGATTTTTTTATAACATCTTTTTCCACTTTTTCACTCTAAAACTTTTGTAACTGTTTATTAAATTCCGCTTTCATGACTTCTAAATCTCGTTTTTTATTCTCGAAATTTACGTTTTCGCGGTCTTCGTTCATTTTGATATCCTTGAACCCATCAAAATATATAAACAACAAAATAAAGGATACGCGAAATATTAATTTATAGCGCAATAATGTATGTTTTGACCGGCCGCCGGCTGATAGCAAACTGCAAACGTGCAAACCGGCAATTCCTAATGTCTGTCCCTAAACTCTTGTAGACCTAATGTACTATTCAATCTAAAAAAGTCGACTTATTTTATATCTATTCACGTTTTGACGGCTCCGTTTTTGGTCAATTATAAAATGCCTAAGAATAATCAGTCCTCACAAGATATACATTATTCTATTCTTGTTTTGCCGGCATTTTATCAATTTGCCTGAATTGGTGTCGGCATAACGAAAAATGCATTTTATGCTCACGCTTTGCCGGTTTTTTGTAAAATGCCTAGACAATTTATAAAAAGCCTGAATTTACATTATGCCTACGACATATATCTACACTTGTTCGCGAACAATTCTAGAGCAGCTCGGCAGTTCTTTTGGGGTTCCGAGTCGAGTCGGTACTTTCAAAGGGTTCGTTTGCGAACACGTGGCGAACTCAGTATGTGGGTGGACGTTGACTGTTCGGTATCATAATATACCTTAGAACATAAAGTAGTATGAAGGATCCTTACGCCAAGGACAGTTAACCGGGATGGTTATCCAAAATGGCCGCAGCAGAATAGCATATATCAGTGACGCCGTACCCAATTTTAATTAGTATAAAACTATTTCTATAAAATGGAATTAATATTTTCAATAACTTAAAATTTAGTAAAATAGAAAATATTGTTAGTAACAAGTGTATTATAAAATGATATAAAAGCCAGAAGCTTTCCAAATAATAATGATATGCTGAAAATAAATTTGATATATTTGTTTATGAACTAAAAAATCAAAATGATACGCCCAATGTCATGTCATATTATGTCAAATGAAAATTTAGGTTAGGAACAACCATGTGTATTTTTTGAAATTTTCAACATAAAGACCAATATTCACATCTGTAGATTATAATTATTATAATAATATGTACTTACCGATGAAAAGTAATTTTCAAAGCGTCGTTTTTAGCAGTCTTTGAACGTCCACAGGCACTACAACTAACCATTGTCTTGAAAACTATATTTATATCACTGAGAGTATTATATAACGTAACTGAAAAACCAACTTAACTTTGGAAAATCCTATTATAAATTGAAACATCTAAGTTAGTAATAATCGGTGTTAAGAATTCAAGATAATTCTTAACAGACTTGCTTGGCTAAATAAATTGTGCATTTTCTTCGTTAATAACATTATTTATTTCTGAATAAATTATCATTGATGACTGAACATCTAAAAGTTTCTCTATATATCTATATAAAAAAAAGAAAGAATGTACTTAGCAACCGTTGTTATGATGAGATTGTCATTGTTATTTTTATAAACGAATTGTCAATATAATCGTAAATTCCGAAAAAAGTGTTTAATTACCCATCGTGCTTCAACAATAAAGTTTATAACAACGAAGGTTTTCTGCGAGGGACCTGATAGCAAAGGAGGGAAGTAAGAAAAAAGAAATACAGTCCACTTAAAATAAAATAATTCCTTCCCAAGCCATCGAATCCTTGCCCATGGTCAAAATTCGAACCGGATATGAATTTTTCTGAAAATCTAATGCATCCAATTACCAAACTTCCAGTTCCACTGTTTAATAAGTGTCTGTGCGTGATTTTCTCGTAAAAAAATTGTGCGAAGTTCACAGGAAAATCTAACAAAAAAAAGGGATAAGCAGAGTTCCTGTTCCTGTTGTATCTAAGGAAATAGATACAAAGTCTTAACTGTTCCTGTTGTATCTAAGAAGTAGATAGAAGCCCAATTTCCACATCAAATAAGGTCAGATTAATAGTCTTATTGTGTTTAAATAAAAAAGAAAACAAATATATCAAAAATATCTTGAGTGTCAAAAGACTATTTGAATTTTAAAATAGTCAAGCATTGTCAAAAGTTCACAAAAACATTACTTTGGATTCAATCTAGTTGAAAAATAATAATAGTATGTATATCACTCATTAACATTTTCATTTTTTTCATATTTTACCTTGAAAAAACAAGCTTGTCAGAATTCTATTTTATCGCGAATAAATCTCGTAATTTTTATCATTTATATTTTTATCTATCTTGGTTGAAAAACAAATAATAATGGAAAATCTTACCAAAATTAGAACTACAAGCAAAGCTCAGATCACAAAAATATTGAAATGGATAGATGTTAATAAGGAATCCAACGACAAATTCAAATTACAAGATAGATTAAAATCCTTAGGAAGTTACTATACAAAATATAGCGATGCTCAAGATGAAATTGAATTATTGGATGAAGCGGAAGGTCTACGCGAACCCCGTGAAGTTATTGAAAATAATTATTTAGATGCCATGTCTCTTCTAAATCATATGCTTGAAAAGTTAGCTGAATCAAATAATTCACCTCCCACAACACCTATAACAACTTCAAATATAATTTTACCTTCAATTCAAATTCCTCCATTCGATGGTAAACCAGAAAATTATCCAACGTTCATTGACCTTTTCACTTCGTTAATTGTAAATAATGAAAAATTAAAATCGAATTCTGAAAAGTTTTATTATTTATTGTCATATCTACTGGGCGAACCATTTCATCTTGTCAAGTCTTTGAATGTATCTGAAGATAGTCTTAAGATTGCTTTAAAACTTCTTGAACAAAAATATTTAAATAAAAGACAAAATGTTATTAATCTCTTCAATCGCGTCTTAGAAATACCAGAATTATCTAATTGTTCTATACAAAATTTAAAACTATTCATTGCGGAAATTGTTTCTATAACACAAAATCTAGAAAATGTAAATGTAACAAAAGAGAAACTATTAGATTCATTGCTCACAAAACTCATAGAACAAAAACTTGATCTCATCACTCGCCGATCGTTTGAAGAAAGATGCGATACGGAAGAACTACCCACCGTAAAAGACCTATTAGAATTTTTAAATCGAAAATGCACGGTTTTACAAAATATATCAATATCAAAACACAATGAGTCAACTGTGAAAAAATCCACTTGTGAGCCTCATACAACTAAATTAAATGCACCGAATACATATTATAAAACTCAGCAAGTCTCATTTCTCGCTGCACAACAGTTTAATACAAGTAATCCATCAAAACCTAAGAAATATTACCAAAATTGTGTTAACTGTAATGAAAACAGTCACAAAATTTACTCATGTAAAGAATTTTCTATTTTATCCGTCGAACAACGCCATACTTATGCTAAAAATAATCATTTGTGTTGGAATTGTCTAAATCCCAATCATTCTGTCAATGAATGTCAATCAAATAATAAATGTTCCGTGTGTAACAAAAAACACAACACCTTGTTGCATGTAAATCATATCTCAAACAATGTAAATTCTTCAAATTCCGAACCTGTGAACTATTGTCAAAATCACACTAATAAACAAAATCTCGACTGCTCAGGTCAACAAAAACTCTACACCAGATTTCAGTCAGTCCCTCCTAATAGAGGTAATCAATCATTATTAGTTTCAACTCCCGATATTTCATCGCAATTACAAAATAAATCACACCCTAGAAAAAATGTAACGTTTTGTGACCAATCTCAAGCCTCACAATCAAATGAATTCATCGATAATCACACTTTATCTTCACTTAATTCAAATCAAAACCATTGGGAAAAAACCCCTTCGAGTGAAAATTCATCAATTCAAACGTCTGAAAATTTTAACTCTTACAATTATCGACCTGAAAATGACCCATCATATTCAGATTGACAATCAAAGGCGTCACTGACTACAATTGCAAATAAACAATCTTTTATTTTACTATATAGCAACAGCCCAAGTCATAGTCAAAAATAAAGTGGGCAATTCAATTATAATCAAAATCTTGTTAGACAGTGGCTCTCAAATGTCTTTCATTTCATTATCCTTATTAAAAAAATTGAAATATCAATCTTACAATCACAATGTACAAGTATCCGGTATTTTAAACACTCCAAATGTCATTAATAAGATGGCAGACATCACTTTCACATCTCAATATGACAATTCCAGAGAATTCCAAGTTTCTTGTGCAGTAGTAGAATCCATTACACACAAATTACCTCAAATAAACATAAATATTGACTCATTAAACATCCCTGAATTTTATGAACAATATTTAGCGGACAAAACCTTTAATTTACCAACATCTATCGATATGCTAGTGGGCGCAGATCTTTATTATGATATATTGCAACTGGGAATAAAAAAATTAGGACATGGTCTCCCTGTTTTAGTCAATACATCTCTGGGTTGGATTGTTTCTGGTGCAATTCCTCAAAAAGCCCTTAATCCAATTTATCAAACTCTATCTCAACAAAAAGAGTTTGAAATATCGGACTTAAATCACATCTCATCGAATCTTTCTCAAAGTAATTCATCTAATAAATCCATCATGGGTGAACCTAGCAAAGTAGGTTCAATCAAGACAATCTATCTAAATTGGGTGAATCAAACGAAAAAGATTCACACCAAATCTTATCAAATCAAATTTCATCTATTGAAAATGAAAAATATCCATCTCAATTGGGTGAATCAACCGAAAAAGGTTCACACCAAATCTTATCAAATATAAATCATATATCCCAATCCAAGTCTAAGTCTATCTCAAAAATAAAAGAATTTAATAAATCAAATTCCCATCAATTTCTATCATTCTGTTCAACAATATCTCTAGATAATCTATTAGAACGATTCTGGACTCAGGAAGAGCTCCATACATATCCTATTGCATCTGAAGATGAAATTCTAGCCGAAGAAACGTTCGTTTCGACCACAAAAATCCTACCGTCGGGTAGATATCAAGTAGATCTTTCTTTAACCGTACCTCAAGCCTATAAAAAATTAGGTGACTCATTTTTTAAAGCAAAACATAGATTTTTCTCTCTAGAAAAGAAATTTCAACGAGATCCCGTATTATTTGAAAATTATAAAAAGTTTATAGATGAATACTTGTCTCTTAATCATGGGCGTATCATACCTTTGTCTCTTACCAATGAAAATAATGAAAATAAATATTTTGTACCCCATCTAGCTGTTATTCGTGAAAGCAGCATATCTACCAAATTAAGAGTTGTTTTCGATTTTTCATGTAAAACTACTACATCTGTGTCGTTAAATGACATTCTTCTTACTGGTGGCAGAGTGCAGCCAGAATTATTTGACATTTCGTGTCGTTTCAGATCTTTTAAATATGTTCTCACAGCCGATATTGAAAAAATGTATCGTCAAATTCAAATGAACCCAAATCACAATTTCTTACAAAATATCTTGTGGAGAAATTCTCCTTCTGAATCTTTGTCATGCATCGAATTAACTTGTGTTTCTTTTGGATTAAAAAATGCTCCCTTCCTAGCTTGTCGTGTCTTGAAAGACATAGCATAGCGTAACAGTAATCAAAGCCTGGCATCAGATGCATTACTCAATCAAACTTATGTAGATGATGTGTTAGCAGGTGTAAATTCTATTTCTGATCTAGATCTCCTCTACAGACAGCTCACTTCAATATTAAAATCTTCAGGGTTCAATTTGCATAAATTTTGTTCAAATACTCTTCATTCAAATTTTCCATCTCAATCTCAAATCAAAGATATGAATTTCGATTATATTCCTTGCAAAATTTTAGGACTCAATTGGAATCCTATTTCAGATCATTTTCAAATCACAGCCCCATCAGATTTAAATTTGCCAAAAATCACAAAAAGAAATATATTATCCACAATCTCTTCATGTTATGATCCTCTTGGATTAGTCAATCCAATTATAGTGCAAGGAAAATTAATTATGCAATCACTTTGGGTTCTCAACAATAAATCTTGGGACATGGAAATAGACCATGTGCCTGTCTTACAAGAATGGAATCAATTCTGTCACAATATCCAACAATTAAAAAATCCAAAAATTCCCAGATATCTATTTTTAAACAAAGAAATGAAAAGTATAGAGCTTCATGCCTTTGCTGATTCAAGTTTAGTAGCTTATGGTGCAAATGTCTATTTTAGATCGATCTATACAGACAATTCTGTACATTGTTCTTTAGTAGCTGCAAAATCTCGAGTAGCTCCTATCCGTCGGATTCTAACAATCCCAAAATTGGAATTATGTGCCATGGTTTTATTATCAAATTTAGTTATCCGAATTCTTCAAATATTTAAAAACAAAATCAAAGTTTAATCCATTAATCTTTGGTCTGATTCACAAATTGCCTTATCATGGATTAAATGCCATCCTTCCAAGTGGTCAGTGTTTGTTTCAAATCGAGTATCTCAAATACAAGAAAAAACAAAAAAATTTCAGTGGCGTCATATTAGATCTGCACATAACACCGCAGATATCTTATCTCGAGGAAATTTAAATGAAAAAAATCAGGATTTATGGTTTCATGGCCCAAAAATATTTTTTAATGCTACTATAAATTTCGATCAACTCGTCACCTTTTCATTTGTTAATTCGTTACCTGAATCCAAGAAAACATCTTTGTCTGTCGTTCTTCAAGAAGAAAATTTTTGGTCAACTATCTTCAATAAGTTTTCATCTTTTCCTAAACTACAACGAGTAGTAGCTTACATTTTAAGATTCATGAACAATGTCAAATTGAAAGTAATTCATAAAAACAACCTACACTCAGAAAAATGTCTTAGTAAACCCTCAGAAAGTCTATCTTCTCAAGAATTGAGCTACGCTCACAATTTAATCATAAAGAACATACAATCCCAATACTTTTCAAATGAAATCCAACTTATGAAAAATCAAAAAAATTTGAAACGCAAACAGTTACTGTCTTTAAAGCCATTCTTAGATCAAGATGGACTGTTAAGGGTGGGTGGTCGGTTGTCTCATGCACCCATACCTTATTCTCAAAAACATCCATTGCTTCTACCATCCAAATGTCATATTGTAAACCTTCTGTTAAAGTTAGAGCACAATCGATTAGGCCATTGTGGGCCACAAACCACATTATCAAATTTTAGACTACGTTATTGGCCATTGAATGGTTTGCGTGAAGTCAAACGCATTATTTCTAAATGTATCACTTGTCATCGGTTCAATGCTTAATCAGCTGAGCAAATTATGGCAGATTTACCTTCATATCGAACGTCCATTGCTAGGCCTTTCCAAAAAGTCGGTATTGATTTTGGAGGTCCATTTCTCATCAAATCTTCAACTCTTCGAAAAGCACGTATCACAAAATGTTATCTATCTTTGTTTGTATGCATGGTAACTAAAGCAGTCCATCTCGAATTAGTGTCAGATCTATCTACAGAAGCATTTTTAGCAACCCTAAAACGTTTCATAGCTCGTCGAGGATGTCCCTCAGTCATATACAGCGATAACGCAACAAATTTCCTAGGAGCAAAAAATGAGCTTAAAGAAGTTCATGATTTCCTGTCTGTCCAAGCA